>NDXB01019114.1:21282-46614 GCA_002631895.1 Agapornis roseicollis
TTTTTTTTTTTTTTTTATTATTTGTGCAACAAAAATAAAAATAAACAGAAAAATATACATTTGCACCTTTAATATGAGCAGGTACATATCCAGTAGGATGGGAAGGCACTAATCAACGCATACTGCTGTCCCTCTGCAACAATGTGGGGCAGGAGGAGTTTATTTTGATGTTTGATTAACAAGACCTGCCCCGGCACCTCCCATTTCATAGAGGCTGGAAAGGTCCTCGAAGGCTTTGAGCAATGGTGATTATTGAAGTAACTGATCCTTATTAACAGAGGTAAAATATGATACTGAAATTATATGCTAAATTTCCTCATTCCAAGATATGTGCCACTTTAATGGTAGGGTAAGTCTGTATCATGAGCTGAGTACACAAAAGCACACAAAATATCTACCCACGTGTGACCCACAGTACCATGAAGAGGAGACCTTAGGACATGTAAGGTATCCCTGGGAGCTAGCCAAAACACCAGGTGCTCTTCCACATGTTTTGATAAGGCACAGGGCAGAATTGCTGCTTCCTACAAGGAATCTGCAATACTTCATGCATTCCTCAGATGCGGCTGTAATTATTACTGCTCTCTTAATCACGTTATGCAAATAGGCTGAGGGGGAAGGAGGGAAAGGAGGCAGATACAAGAACTGAGGAGTAAAGTGTAATGTTTTTGAATGGTTACAACCTCTCCCTGATTGAAATTCCTGGAATTCTCAATTGTTCCTGATCAAAAGGCTTGAAAAGGAAGATTTTTTTTTTTCCTTTTAATAAAAATAAATGAAGAAAAATGGATCTCTCATTTCCAAGGGATACAATGGAGATCACCTTGTAGTCTGGCAGGAGAATTGATATGATTTGCATTACCAAGGATGACTAAATGGAGTGTTAAATTATCTCAAAAAAAAAAAAATAAGGCAATAAATTGATATTCATGACATCAACAAGGTTAGAAGGGAGAAAAAAGATAGTGAGTCTTTACATGTATTCTTGTACTATACAAGCATTAATCTTATATTCTACGGGCACTACACTACTCCAAAAGGCATCTTCTGCTTTTGCATGACACCTCTAGGAACTGACTGCAATTATATACACTAGTGCTGAAATAGGATGCTGTAGCAATCAGTGTCAGCTATAAAAACATTAATTATTTCTGATAAATTCATTCTCTGGGTGCATTCTGTACACACAAAATAAGTTTAGCAAGCTGTAAATTTGATTTTGGAATAACCACATTGCATTTTAAAGGTTTCTGGTGGGAAAGGGGTAAAGGAGGAAATGGGGGAACTGCCTGCAGTACCTCAACACTGGAATCTTTTAAAAACATTTTTTAGAAATATTTAGACTGCTTTATAATTTTAAAAATGTTTCACTGTTCAGGTAGAATCCACCATCATTTATGTATGTGGTTGCAGATTTACTTAGGATCACACTTTTAGAAAGTTAGCTCAAGTTTAATGGAAAAAGAAAGATTATTACCTCCAACTAGTGGTACTGAATCTTTTCATTCAGCTTTTGAGACTTGAGTTTGAGGCCTGTGACCATTGAAGCTTTTTTATGAAGTCTTTGCTCAGAGTGATGCGATTATAAATGATGCTGCCAATTTCAGATTTTATGACTTCACAGAAATGTGCAATTTTAATAGTTCAAACTATCTAGATGTATATTAATTTTAAACATCATAGTTTAAAAATCTACTCTGTATTATATTTAATTAGTTACAAATGCTTACAACTTACCATAAAGCGTAACTTTTGCACACACAAGTCAGTGTTACTTTTTACCAAAGAAATACGTATTGCTGTAGTGCTTTGCTGAAATGCTTGTAAAATCATTGCACATTTACCATTCACCAATGTGTGCTTGCAACTCAGAGTTGGTAACTCTAGTCCTTGGTGGCTAAAATGCAGTAGGGATTTCACCTGGAGCAGAAATTCCAGCCCACCCAAACAGCACAAACCAGTCTGAGCATCAAGTACCTCCACGGGCTGTGTCCTGCCTTTGCTCTGTCTTTTGTAGAATCATAGAATAGTTAGGGTTGGAAAGGACCTTAAGATCATCCAGTTCCAACCCCCCCTGCTATAGGCAGGGACACCTCACACTAAACCATGTCACCAAAGGCTCCATCCAACCTGGCCCCAAACACTGCCAGGGATGGTTTGTGAGCAGTTTTTCCCTCGTTGCAATCTTCATTTTCCTATCAGTCTTCCGTTTTGTCAGCTTTCTGGCAACAGTAGACATCTGACAATATCTGATTTTTTTTTATCTCCAATGTGCATTAATGAGAAAAATTAGGAAAGAACATAAGAATTAGGAAAGGATATAACCCTGAAGTGTAAAAAAGAATTAGGCAAATAATTAGGTAAATAAAATTATCTACTTCTTATTCTTTTTAAAAAAGGTGAGTTACATTTTTTATTAATTTTTTTTAAAGTGAAATAAAAGTTTTTGAGGGCTTGAGGATGACAATGCTGAATCAGTCTGATGCTTTTTTTCTCATAACCAGACTTGCTGCATCTCCATGCAAATACATTAAGCCCATTAAATCTGTTGCTCACCTCTCTGCCAAGCATAAGAGGTGATTGAAAAAGGTGGGTTGTTTTTTTTTTTTAATTCAGAATATCAGTGAAAAGATTTATTTCACCTTTTTATCCTCCAGTATTTCTGTATAGTTGGTTATTATTATATTTTATGTAGGTGTTACCTTTAGATTTTTAGATACACATTTATGAATAAAATATTTTGCAGATGAGATCATAGATTAAGGATAACAAATGCAGTAGCAATTTTTTCATTTGTAGTAACACAGTGACCTTTTTTGCATTACAAATTTTTCTATATTTGGGTTAGGGTGAGGATATGAAATATGTAACATCAAATAAGGATATATAGTAAGCCAAAAGAGGTATCTGAGAAGCAAGACATCTGAAATTCCCCTTGACTCGGACTTAACAGTGTTCAGTGTTTCAGTATCACACCATCCTAATTCAGTTCTTGATCAAACCCAGGAATTTATCTTCTGATGTCCTCAGATAACCTCTACATGATGGGTTTGATGGATGCATTCTCTGACATAGCTTTATACCATTCAACTCATGTCAAAAAGAGCATCATTTTCTGCAAAGCCCTTTCATACCTGTGGTCATTAATGACAATCAGCCCTGAAAAGTTTTCAACAGCATGGTGCGGTTTGCAGTGAAATGTAAAATGCCATATTTAACAATGTGTCCATTAGCGGACCCCAGATGAAAGCTAAATTAAACACCTGCATTCAGATTCTCCTAAACAGCATTTCCAGCTGTACTGACAAATCATACCTAGTTATTTTCCTGAAGGATATTATCTCTTTAGAGGAAATCTGTCAAAGACAGCAGTCTGATATTCTCCCATAATGGTAACTTTGAGCTACAGACCAAGTGTTCTTTGCAGATTTCTAAGTGTCTTTGCACATTCCTGTCCTCAAATGTCACTGCTTCATGAAAGAAACTGAGCCTCTAATGTCTTCTTAAACCTCAGTCATGGCAGGATACAGCAGGGATTTAGAGAAATGTAAACACTCAAAAAGATATGAGAAAAAAACAAAATTAATGCTTTACGTCTGTCAGTCAACCAAAATACATTCTAACTCCTGTTCGCAAATACACATCTGAATAATTTCTATGGAATAATTGAGATTAAAGAGTCCACTTAGACACTGCTATATAATAATCTTAAGTGCTGTGTTCACAGTATTTTAAAACCTAGTACTTCTTTTTGAAGGATAGTCCTCAGCTGACCTTCATCCTAGGAAAGGACTTGAATTTCAACCTTTGTATTATTTGGTGCTCCTAATGTACTCCCCTTAGATCTTCCTGGTCCATGTTTAGCACTGCAGTTTTTGGAGCTACCCACGGGTACTGATGCTTAGGCAAATATCTAGCCAAACACCCATACAGCCAACATGTAGTTAATTATTTTAATATTGTCTTTTAAATGAATCACTCTAATCATTCTGGCTGCTTACCTCAGAGGCCAAATCATCTTGTCAGCTTCTTTTGTATTTTAAGGGTCAATTTTAGACAGGTCTCAGCAATGTCCCAAATCTACTCCCATTGAAATCAATGGCAAAGCTCCCGGGATCTTCACTGAAAGCAGGCTTTGGCAAGCACTATGAAAATTCCAGCCTTCAGGACAAAATGTCCTCAACATTTTAATGTCTGCCTTCCTCTGTGGCACTAAAGGGACATCTACCTGTGACACACAGAGCACTGAACCACAGTGCCTTTTCTGTGCTCCTGCTATGCATGGCGACATTAATTCTCATTTTGCTTTCCAAAATTGCCTGAAGTCATTACTGCTTCCCAAATCCTTTTTCCTCCTCCAAATGATTATCTACCTCTTAGATTATTTCTTTTGCAGTTTTATTAACTGCATATTATGACAACCTGAATTTTACTATGTTGACCAGGCTTCTTTCTTCTTTTTTTCCCTCCATTTATTCTTCTCCCCACACCAAAGTAATGCAACCCTTCACAATTCAGAAGAACCCTTGCATTAACCTGCTGGTTACCTCATCTTTCAATTCATTAAATAAAATGAGGCTTTACACCAATCCCCAAAGTACCCTAATGACTATTTCTCTCCAAACTGATACACCACAGTTTGTCCTTCAGCCAGTACAGACTCCATTTGATTACGCTTACAGCCAGCTTCCTTTGCACTTTTCCAAGCAGGATTTTGTGAGGCTCTGGAGCCAGCTTGTTGTAAAATGTAGATGGATTATAAGTGCTGTCTTTTCTCTAATGACCAGTTTTGTAATTTTAATAAAGAGGCAATCAAGCTAACAATGGTTTGGCAAACCTCTTCTCTGAGGATCCAAATTTCAACCTTGGGTGCACAAGGCTGGAAGAACCGATCTACATGCAGAAATCAAAGTGTTCATTTTAGCCACCTATTACCTCTTATATCTTTTGTAGCAGCAATTAGTATCCCCAAATTGGAATACTGTGCTATGCGCCAGGACCAAGAAGGAAGATTTTCCCAATGGTAATTTTAATAAATTACATAAAAGTCTAAACTAAATACATGTATAGGCAAACTAAAGGCAAGATCAGGGTTTACCTGTAAAGGAAAAAGAACTTGGAATACTTACCACACAATATTACTTAGTGTGTAAGCCCTTGTTAAGAAGCAGTGTTTGTTTACACAGGGCAGTAAATTCAGATTATGGGTGGATGCAAAGTCAAAGCAGAAAAACTGTCTGACAAATCCTCAGCTGTGGATGTTCCAAGTTTAGACTATTTTTCTTTTCTGAATTGGCTCGTGGCTTTTAATTTCCTCTAGAAACAGATCCATTTAAATGAAAAGGTGCTTACCACAGAAGAACTGTCCACATAGAAAGTTACTGCAGAATGCTAGCTGGTACCTCTGGAGTTGTATCATGAGCTATTTTGCAGTTGGCCTACCAGATAGTCAAGCCAAAATGTGGCAAACAGTAGACATTCAGGCTCTGGATATGAGATTTATGAAAGCTATCCTAAATATGACAGTTTAGATCTTCTACTCTTTATGTGGGTTTCAAGGTACTTACAAATTTTATCATCTCAATATTTCTTACGTTACTTCATCAGGGACTGAAGGCTCAGGATTGCTGGTTACTGTTACCCACTTGTTCAAAACATTATTACCTCATTTGTTCTCATACTTAACCATTCTTCATAAACTGAAATAATAGCATGAGGTGGGCAAGTCAGGTTTCAGGGAGCCTTTAGAGCAGCTTCCATCTTGAGCTGCACATGCTGCCTTGGAGGTATGGGATCAGCAGTGTCCAGAGGCATCTTCACTACCTCCCATCATTTCTGATGGGGCCATCCAAGGTGGCAAAAGCTGTGTAAGGCAGTCCCATCCCCTATGCCATTGCCATCTCTGTTGGAGAGTGGCTACCTCTTCCCTGGCCTTGCCTCTGGAGTGAGGAGCTGCACCTTGTGATTGTCCACCAGTTCTTTACTGTGGTTAAAACTCTGGAAGATCTGGTTCTAATGCAGATTAGCACCTTCAGGATGGCTTCTAGGTTTTCCTGATAAGAAAATACCAGTCATAGGTGGGGAATTACACTCATCTCTTGGCAAATACCTGAGCTGGGAAATCCCTCCCTCTTACCCTCCAGAACACGGAGTCCCTTGGTTTCCAGTTTCTCCATCGTGATTCCATTAATATCTTGCCTTTGCACTGCTGTAAATACTAGGAAACCTAAGGGGCTGTGCTGCAAAACACAGCTGACAACATTTAAATCAATGTGTCAAGCAAGCCAGAAGCATTTTGCTTTCACTAAAGAGCTGGAACAACCAGGAAAAAAAGAGTAGAAATATCACATTGATTAAAAATGGATAAAGTTTTTTATAATTTTACATTTCCATTATATTTAGTCCACATACGGTAATCATCCATTTAATTTCTTATTCTTTACAAAAAGAGACCACCCCCTAACACCACACACAGACACAAAAGGCAGGCAATTTATTCTTTAACATATTTTTCTTGAACTGACCATGACCTCACTGGGTGTATATTTCTCTCCATTTGACATTATCACAGAGTGAAAGAGTAGTTTTACCTTGCACATAAGGCTTGAAAAGAGTAAGTCATTGATCTCGGTTTTCATTTCTGCCACAAAGGAATGCACAGGCATTTTTTCTTCCACAAATGCGGATTTGGGTGAAAGCCAGCTTTACTTCCCTGGTAATATATACCACCAGTTTGTGTGTGACTGGCAAGTGATGCCTTCCCCATGAAACAGGAGAGCAGTGGCATTTGTCCTGGCATGCCTTTGACATTTTCCACAGCAAGGGGCAGATAATATCAAATTCTTGCTCATCCATTCAACTTCCTGGGGAGAAAGAGACTTCAAAAAGTAAACCCAAGTTAAAATAGACTGTTAGACAGTTGTCCTACATGCTGCAAGAAAAGCAAAAGACTGCATAAATGTATCAAAGTGCAGTGACAGAGTTTATCTTTGATTTGCCCTTGTCAGTTCTTGCCTGTGCAATTACAGACCACCCTCTGCTAGGGCAAAGCTTGTCCTCAGAGCCTTGGTGAAGCAATAGATTTGGGTTTGGTCTTCCCACAGACACCCCCAAGAAAATCTTCACATTTAAGAAATACAATACTTGAAAGCTTTAATGTATCACCTATTGGCAATAGAAACAAGCGTCAGCAAAACAAGACTGAACATCCCATGGGGTCCTTCTATTACTAACTCCTCATGTGCCAAATCCTCTGGACAACTCAACCAACCAGGCAGATCACAGTAACTTTAAGTGTCCCCATATCCATGGGGCAGCCTGATGATTGCAAGCTGTGTAGCCCCTGTTGAGGGAAGTCTCTTGAAGTAGCACTGAAGTTTAGTTCTTAAAAATGCATTGATTCTCCACACAACTGACCTTTTAGTCTGTGCAATTCCCCATAAGCTCAAGATGCTCAGATGGACAAGCGGCATTTTGTGTTAAACATTTGCAACATTGGCCCATTTAGCTAAGCAAGGTCTGCATTGCAAATCCATCCTAGAGCTTCAGGTCCTGCTGCTGAGGGAAACAAGCCAAAAGCTTGAGACGCCAGCAGCAGCGCTTGGCATGCCTTGGGTTGGGTCCACTGATACAGAAGGGTCTGCCCACTTCTCTCTTGATCATTCAAATAGTATTTCATTCCTTTCTAAAAACATGGCACTTCAAAGCAATTATTTAGTACCAATGAGCAACAGAGACATCTTTTATAGCTAAGGCACCATTATTTATATTAAATCTCCTACAGTTCTTTTTCTAATAAAGTACATTTTACTCTGGGTTGTTTCAGTAAATTTGTGTGCTTACTTGAAAATTCACAACAATTGCAACCTAAAGCCATAATTCAGCCATATAAACTCACATTAAAATGATAAATTTGGAGAATCTTAACCTTTGCCCTAACCTCTGTGAGTTCAGGATATATATTTTTCATTCTCTCATTACGATCACCTCCTCCTTTCATTTACTGTATTTATTTTCCAGGCTGCAGATCCATATGGGTTTATATCCATGCTAATGCTGAAAAGTTTCACTGAAGTCTACAGTGTGCAATGCTAAACATGTATGTAGCCTCAGTTTGACAACTCTTTGCAACAGAAGTTCATTTTCTGTGTATTTGGATTATGCTGTTGATATCTATGAGCAAATAAAATCACTAAGATGTAAAAATTACTGAACAGTAATAATCCCACATAATCTGCATGTGTGGTGCATGTTCAAACACAGAATATACATGCATAATCTAACTGCAGTTTCTAAAGTAGAGAATCCAAGATTTAAACAGGATCTAGCATAAGATTACTGTCAAGAAAAGGGTGAAGCAAAAAATGACCCAAAGCTGAACCTTCATGACCTCTCATTTATCAATAGAAGTATGAGAAGACACAATGCCAGAATGTCTGCATAACAAGCACAATAAATTTGACAAGAACAGGAAAATAATCAGGTGCTAACCTGGGGTAAATAATATTAAACCTTCACCACCTGAATGTTTTTCAATGAATGTGTTTTTCAGGTAGTTACTTTACTTAGCATTCCAAATTTAAGCTAGAATATGTTGCATATAAGCACATCCATATTTCATGCACCTCTGTGTAGGTTCATAGCATTATCATATAAGTGGTACAGATTTCCTACCTGTCTGTAATGTCAGAGTGTTTTCATTTTAATGTTCCTTAATGCTATGCAGAATACAGGAACTCACAAGATCACCACAACTTGTACCTTACAAATTTCCTTACTATATTTTTTTCCTCACTGGATGCTCTGTGTGGTTTTGCCTTGATCTTTCACATTGAGTCATGTCTGCCCAGTTAAACTATAACTCTAAAATGGGCTAACTTTGTAGCACCTTTGCACAACTGAAGGATCATGAATTGCGGGTAGGTGGGATGCAGTGGGCCAGAGCACTGGGTTTCAGCTAACCTATGGCTGGTGGCCTTCAGATAGTCAGTATTGTATGATTTACTCCTATCTGATTTTCAGATGTCTGAGTTTTCTGAGAGAGAATAAAAGCAACCTTGATTGAATGTAAATGATGTTTTCGTATGGTAATATATTATTTGGCTTGGACTGAGAATACAGTGGTACGATGCACATTTGAGACACAAAAGGAAACAAAATTCCTTACACTGAAGAATTTATAGCCTGAAAGAATGAGCTCTGTAGTCTCTCCAAGAAAAAAAAAAAAAGAAAAAACACCTCTTGGGAACAAATTGCAAGATATATTTATGAGAAAGATTTTCAGGATATTATGTCACATAGCGCTAACTTCTAGGAAACTTTGGGCTCCCACCAGATAATGTGAGTGCAGGGCATTGCCACTTCTGATGCTAACCTTGTGAGAGCCCTGCAGCAGAGACTGTGCAGGTCAGATCGTATCAAGGGAAAGCATACAGCCAACTTTAAACTACTGCTGAAACTTAGGGAATGCTGCATGTGGAAGGCAGTGCTGAAATTTTTGGGCTTCTTCTCTTTATCTTTCCATTTGGAGACAGGTCTGAGAAGGGGGTTCTGAAACACACTGCCATTGGGTCATACTCATTATTCAGTACGGATGCTTAAAGTGCTCCTAAAAGGGGAAAAAACCCATAAACCCAAAAAACCTCTCTCCTTTGTTTGCAGGTCCTCTAAATCAACGTACTATTTGGCCTTTGTACTGCAGTCTCTTGGGTACAAACCTGTCTGCAGCCATGTTCCTGAAGCAATTTGCTTCTTGCTGGGCATTTGTTTTGCTCAAATGTGAAAAACAGTTTTGCTTGGAGCCTTCGCCATACTGCTATTTGCTATGCTCCTAAGCATGTGGCACTGCTGGGTCAAGCTGCCTACAGCAGAGCAGCTGCTGCAGGGTTCACACATCTGGAATTGCTGTGTCTTCATGCCCCACTTCCTCATATGCGATCCAGCAGAGTCCACCTTTGTGTTAAAATGGTAAGAGCAGGGAAGAATTTGTCCACAATATCTGTAGTACTATATATAACCCATGTGGAAAAATAATCCAGCTCAGTGGAGCATGCATTATTAGTTAATGGGATATTACATCCCATCTATTAGCTTTTAGCATCTTTTAAAACAACATAATTATGCCAAATGCATAGCTAGGGTGGGATTTACAGGAATGTTCACCCTAATGTCTCCCTACAAGCAAAATCCACTGCAAGATTTAAGTGGAAACAGCAATACACAAAAATAAAGATTCCTGAAGAGGACAAGCTGTTGAAAGGATGCCCTTTTTGTTGCCAACGTGTTGAGCATGTGCTGTCAGTGTCTTATATGTGACTATATGGGTTTAAACAAGCTAGAGTCTGGTAGAGAGCAGAAAAGCCAGTAGAAAAAAATATTTAAAATGAACCATCCTTCAGCAACTGTGTAAGAGCTGGTTGGAGCCATGGCCTGAGTAATTGGATCACAGACTCCACCTCAAGCCCTTGCTGAGAAGCAGAACTACCTCTGGCCAACCTCACAGCCAGGGAACTCAAAGGCAGAAAAATATCAGCAAGGCTTAACTGAAGATATGTGGCCCTGGTTGTAGATGAGCTGGATCTGAACACAAGTGACTTATCTGAGACAGAGAGAAGGTTTTAGGTGAGATGGATGTGTATAGACTGTGTATTACTTTAAAAGCATTTTCTAAGCTTTGTTCCTGCTGCAAAACAGAGTGTCTCTGTATTATTGTTTTATTGCAGACCAGTAGTGCACTGTTGAACTACACCTTTCCATCATCCCCACTGATTTGGTTCACATTACAGAGTGGTCCCTGAGGATGTAAACATTGGGATGAAATAGTCCTGAATGATATGCTCCAAAGGTGTGCAGAGTACTCATAGCAGTAATGGACATTCAGTTAACAGGCCAGATTAGAGCTATGCAGGAGCAAAATTCCTTGAAACAAGTACTGTCTCCAGCAGCAACTGTTTGCTATGTAAATCTGCTCCAATTGGACTGCACTGTTTCCTAATGTAATCAAGCCATAGTGATTCTACACGAGTCTGCCAGGTCGTCACAGATGCCCCCAAAACGGATTTGTGAAGGGAAGCAGCTCATGTGCCCAGTCCCAGCTAGACAGAGACATAAGACTGGGGCATTCATAGTGATATAGTCCCCTCTCTAGTTTTAAGCAGAAATGAATAACAGAGAGGATACAAATGTCCCCTCTTTAATCCCGTTAGTCATAATTCACTCACCAACAGGATTAACAACACCCCTGCTTAACTTCTTTGGTAGAAATGCACTTCCGTAAAACTCAGCTCTATTCAACACAAGATCAAGAGTGATGAAAACCATGGGGTGGGCTCTACTGTAGGTTTCTACAGTATAAGCACTATTGAGAGGTCACAAAAAAACAATTCTTTTCAGTAATTTAAAGTTATAGACCTCCATGATGTTAATTACTTGGATTTCACAATAAACATACCCTTCTGATAGAAGCAAACATATTATTTGGTCAATAGTGAGATTATTTAGTGGAAAACAACCAATTCCTGTAAAAGAATGCTGCCAACTTTGCCTGCCCTGTAGCACAGAAGCCAAAAAAAACCCCATAAATATCTAGTGCAAAGAAAGAGCTCTAAAGGTGAGAATTATAAAATATAACAATATATCTCTTGTGAGCATAAAAATTATAAAAAGGAGGTACTCATAAATAACAAAAAAATGTTCTCATGCACTTTATGGTGTGTGGTGTTCCACTACCTCTCACTTAGTCAGTTTAATTAATAATAGTGCTACCTTCACTGATCCTACTATCCAACATACAGACTCAGTGAGTACCTCTAGAACAGAAGTAAAAATTCTGTTAATCAAACTGCAGGAATAAGGCTACCTTGATTAGGCATCTGCCCTTTAATAATCAACCAGAGCCAAACATGTGGCTTTACAGATGTGAACGTCATTAAGTAGGTCCAAACACTGCTGTGGATCCAAGGATACTCTGAGCAACATCAATAATGTCCTGATTTAAACAAACAAACAACCTCCCCAAACCTCCAAAAAACCCCAGCACACTCTGCCCCAAAATACAGCACTATTAATTTTTATCTTCTTTTTGTTTTCCTAATAGCAGAATTAAAAAAGAAATCACTGAACTGCGCAAACACCATAAGCTAACTCCATCCCTTCTCAGTCCAAGGGCAGGAGGAGCCAAGTGTTCACCTCCAGGGACACCTTTCCAGCCTGTTATGGCCACCTGAACCCAAAGAATCAATGCACATACGGTCCAATCTGCTGTAAATCTTACCCCAAAGCCACCAGAGATCATAAAGAGGAACAAATATCAAATAATAAAGCCACTCATAACACATATACATGCTACCAGGTTTGATCATGACAGCAGGAAGGTAATATTTAATGTTTACAGAAAGAAATTCAAGTAAGCTTTAAGTCAATCACAAGTGACTGAAAACCACTTTGGTCCAAATACGTGTTCAGAAAGGTCACAGCTGGTGTAATTATCCTTTCTAGACCTAGCATGCTTTCAGCTCTATGCTTAAGACTGCCAAGAGCTGACATTCAGAATGACTAAGTAACTGCCATCTTATTAAAAAAAAAAAAAAAAATTAAAGGATGGGTCATTAAAAAAATTATAATTTAATGATACTTCAGGTTAGCAAAGAGGAAATAATTTCTTTCAGAAAGCAGCTGGAAGATTTTTTCAAAACAAAACTCTCTCTTTCCTCAACAGAAGTTCCTGCCTGCTGAGAAAACCCTGGTGAAATATACAAACAAGATTTCATATTGAAAGGAATCANATACTTCAGGTTAGCAAAGAGGAAATAATTTCTTTCAGAAAGCAGCTGGAAGATTTTTTCAAAACAAAACTCTCTCTTTCCTCAACAGAAGTTCCTGCCTGCTGAGAAAACCCTGGTGAAATATACAAACAAGATTTCATATTGAAAGGAATCATGTGTGAATGAAAATATGATGGAAAGAAAACAGAAAAACAAAGCTTTTAAAATGTTAATTATATCTTAAAAGGAGAGTAAAATCAATAAATATTATTTCTAAAAACACCCTGCAGTATCCAACAGCACAGATATCTGATACAAAATACATGATCAAAAGTCCTGTGTTATGAGAATAGCAATTTCGGAAGTTTGCTACAGTTGTGGGAATGGGTTCCTTTTATTAGTTGTTATCACCATGAGAGTTTTTACCTACCTCTTTTCAGATAGCACTTGATACAATTGTCTCCCTTGGTTTCACCCCACACTAAAGACAGGCCAGCCCAGCAAATTGCAGTGATGTGACCGAGCATGAGTCTAAAGCCAAAATCATAAGATTTTAATGGTGACCTCCAGTACTCCTAAACCAGGAGGTAATGAACTCAGAATCCATAGGGGTAGAGATTACTTTGGACAGAGTAAAAGGCGAGGGGAGAGGTTAGTCCGAAATGTCAGAAATATTAGCTGCAGAGAAATACAGTAAGTGAATCAATGAGAACAGAGCTACTGGGTAAAAAGATAAAATGGCTAATAAAGGGGATATGCTACTGACCTCCAACATAAGAAGGAGCTGATAATGAGATAAGTGAAGCTTATGAAGATAATAAGGGTATAATTATGGTTGAGTTCAAACTACTAAGTGTATATTAGGAAACCCTCAAGATACATATAGTTATAAAATTCTGGATAGTCAGTGGTAAATGATTACCTTTTAGTCCAAAGTGTAAAAGCCTCAAATAATACCAAAAAAATATAGCTGGATTTGAGTTTAACTTATAACCCAACAGTGGGACTGTATAAACCATTTTATTCTTAATTCTTAAGCACACAAGAAGGCACAGAGAATATGCAGTGATTTGTCCACTGCAATTCTGTTGCCACCAGGCTGCATCGAGATGGGCACCATAAGTGTAGAGACATAATGGGATACAGTCTTTGCCTGATGAACACATACTACAGAGACCCAGACATGCTAAGTAAAAAAAGGGGAATGGGACAGGGTGGGTTTCTTGCCCAGTTCTTGCCTCAGGACCTGTAAACTGGCTCACAATTGGTATTTACTACAGGTCAACAACATATACAGGTCTGAATGCTACAAGGTCACTCCTTGGCTTACTGCAAGCAACTTCTCTACATCCCTACAGCTTTATGTTTTGTTTCCTCATTTTTTAATTTAATTTTTTAAAACATGAAGCAAAGGATACCATCCACTGCTGAAGATGTCAAATCAGACAGATTAGCCAGCAGTGCATGACAAATCCTGTGTTTCTTGGAGAAGTACAAGTAAGCCTCAAGGCCATATTTTTAGAGGAACTTCATCTCAGGCTCCCACATCAATCCTGCAATCAACTGACACTGAGAATAGTAGGATTTGATTTCTTATCATCTAATCTGTGGGTGCAAACAACAGCCTTACACTGAGAACCTCTGAGCACTTACAGTTCCCATCGATTTCATTTATACTTGCTATTTGTGCTTACAAATCAGGGAGATGCTTGATCTTTCAGTTCTATAATTTCCTCCTGCAATTGGTTGTACTCACAAAATTGCACCTGTTGTTGATTGCCAGAGCAGATTTAAGGGCTGGTTCTGAAGATGCAGTCTATGATTTCAGACTAACTTTCAAGGGATGTTGGAAGAAAAAGAAAAAACAGCCCACACAGAAATGAGAGTCATGCTTTAGCAAAAAACAACAGGTACATTATTGAATAAAATGAAGATGACAGACAACACACAGTCTTAATAGATGCAGTATGTAGTTCTACCTGGAAAATAAAAACAAACATAGCCCAGAGAAACACTTTTCTGAATAACCATCAATCAGAGAGTGGCAATAAAAGGAAAAGAAATAAATGCAGATCTCAAATATTAACATCTAAACTCCATTTTGTCCTAGACAGAGCATAAATAACTGTGTATTATATCGCACATGTGTATTATATCGCACATGTAGCACTGTGTATGCAAGAAAGGAACTTCTATGGACAAATGCTTACTGAATTGCATAAACTGTAATTGTTTCTCCAACATTCTGTGATCAAATTAGGTATATAACCAAGTGCATGATTCTGCATTTATACTGCTAAAAAAATCCCATCCTTCCATTGTTTGCTGTGGTTATAAAGCACTGGGACATATGTAACTAAAGGATTAAACAAGATTATTTTTTTTCCCTCTCAAAAGCACTTCTTAGGCAACAAAAAATACAAAACAGTGGAAAAGAGTTGGTGGTAAAATGAGTTAACAAACATGAGTCATTTGTTAATACAGTACAAATACATGCTCTGAAAAGGACAGGCAGGAACTTACTGGGGACATAGGGCAGTGAATTATTTGAGTGAAATGCATTTTAGGACCATGAAAGCTGCGACTGAAAAAAGGCTATTAGACCACTTTGTCCGTACTCTGCCTCTAACCCAACAAAAAAACTCTTAGTGCTGATCCGAATCATTAATTCTTAATGCTTTATTCACTGTTTTTAAATGTTCCAAATGATGATGGAGTTTTTCCCACTTTAGGAGACAATTCTACTCTCCAGATGAAATATATATATATATATGTATAAATATAAATCACCCACAGAAGTAACATAATTCAAATCTCTTCAGCCAGCATCCCATGAATGCTCTTCTATTCCTTCTGAAATGTCACGCTGCAGAGAAACCTTCAAAGGAGCATGGTGAAGAACTACAACAAACCAAGAAAGCCTTATGCCTAAGAAAACCCCTTCAGTTTATTTTCCAGTTAACTTATTTTTCCAGGTAGTGGCAAGTACACAAGAAATGAAAGCTTGAAGGGAAAAAAAAGACTTCAGAGAAGATGAACTACAACTTTGCATAAAACATGAAGATAGAAGCAACACATAGGAGACCAGCATTAATATGCTCAAACCTCAGTATCAGATGTACTTTCTTTCCAACTCAAAAGCAGATCTTCAGGGTCCATTTTCAATTTGAAGCTCACATTGATTTCTTCCCCCATTTTCTCTCTTTTCACACTTACAAATAGCAAAGGAATTTTAAGTCAAATTGGGCTCCCAAATCATCAGTTCACCATTTTTATGACTCCTACAAATTTAACTTGTTTGAGCTTGTGTGAGTGAATTTGAGCGCATGTGTGCCTAAAGCTAAGGTCCAACAGTTACCCTATACTCCTGTCTGGTTTCCATCACGTATTGGGCTAACATGCATTTTGTTGCTGACATGGACAAACAGAGCCCTGAGCACAAGCAGAGGCTGACCTTTTGCCAATAGTTTGGCTTTCCAGAGGAAGATTGCACCTTAAATAAGAATATCAATAATAAAAATATTTTGCCATGCAATGTACTTTTGGGTAGGTAATCAAGAAGTGGTTGAATTCTAAATGCTGCATCATATGGAAGGTCAGACAAGTTCACCCAGTGATCCATTTAGTTTTAAGTATCTAATGTATTGCCCAAATGTTGTCCCTGTGCACCATGCACCACCTTGTTTCCTCAGCAAGGTCCTCTGCTATGGGGAACTTGTTGCTTCCCTGTTCAGATGTGTGTGGGACAAATTTTGCAAGCTGGGTCCTAACTAGGTTTGACTAAGAAACTGAGGATTGGAAAAAATGCACGAAGAAAAGACCAAACAAACACCAAAATTATCCCAGAACATTCTAATGCTTGTGATTTAAAGAAATTAATAATTAAAAGTGGCTGTAAGAACTCAGATAAAAACTGTAGTTTTATTTTTTAAAACAACTGAAGTAGCTCATCCAACAAAACCAGGGAAAAGAGAATGGCGAAGGCTTGTTTGGGCCTTCATACCATTTACACAGGTTAGCTTGTTTATTCCAAAAGGAAAGTGAGCCAGTGAGCAAAGCTCTTGACCCTGTAAGCACTTTGCCCCAAGGCTGACAGCAAGAAGAGTTCTTAACTACCTGATTACAAGCAGCTGGTTCAAAGTCTGAACTTACATAGTCAAGCTTAGAAACTCTTGATTTTATTGTATCAATTAAAAAACCCCAAACCCTAATAAAACCAGAGATGAGACTTAAAAATGCTGTTCTTAACATCTCTTTATAATCACAAAAGGAGAAAAACAAGCTTCTTAGTATTTACCTGTCTCCATATTTGCCTTGCACTTTTGAACACTGCACAGTAAACCTCCAGGGTTGAATTTTCTTTTGCCTGCATGATGGATCATCAGACTTACAATTCCCATTATTGTTAATGGCATCTGTGTGTCAAATTACCACACATGGCATTTAGATGCTAGTCCTCTGAGCTACCTACTTCCCTCTTGCAGTACAAGCACACAGGAAAACACACCCGGATATTGTTTCTTTTGAGGGTTGTTAGTTGGGAACATTTGTGAGATAAAAAATTTGCTGAAAGATGTTATTACCTTAATACCAAAAAACTACAAGAAATTTTCACTTTTTACTGCAGAGCCATCAATACTCTATATTGTGAAGGGGTCGAGAAAATGACAGGAAACAAAACTTAAAGTTGATCCATAGGCCACCACTAGTGATAATTCCAGGGAACTCTGCTAGAAGTTAACACCAGTGTATGAGATATAAAATGCTATTGACACTTGGGGTATTTTTCTTTCTTATTCTAGTACTATCTTCCAAAGAAATAGCCTGGTCTTGAAACTGCAAAATAGATGAATCAGGAAGTCACAGAAAGGGCAGTCTTTATTAAAGATGTATATGTTACTTTTGCCTTTGACATGGAATCAAAGCTGCTTGTTTGTGTATCAGAAACAACACACAAAGACAGGTCTCCTCCAGCATCACACAGCACAAGCGTGTCCTGCAGTGCAATGCCACAGGACCAGTTCCATCGCTACAGTGAGCACACCCCAGGTGCAAGTCAGAGGTAGCAGGTGAGGGTTTTTATCAGCTTTCTGGTTACATGCTTTTCTGTCTTTAGAGGTGAGTACAAGAAAATTGCTGTTAAACCTTGAGGTGTCTTTTCCTCTCTTTTTCCTCTACACTGTACCACGTTTTCACACTCTGGAAGTGCAATTTTAGTGAACCTACTGGTGTTCAAAAGAAAATTGAAACAAACAAACATCTGCTTATAGCTGCACTCTGTTTTGTTTAAAACATAAGTAGCCATCTGTAAGGGGAATAGACAGGTTACTGCTCTAAGCTATGAAATATTCATAGAAAAGACAATGCAAATCCTCACCTTTGCCCCTTAAAATAGACAATGTTTTGACTGTGTCTTCAGACACAAGTTCCAGTGTCAGAGAGGATAGTAAGTACCTTAATGTGTCGTTAATATGTGATTATGTCATCTCTCTTAGCTCTCTTCTATTAAAGAGATTGAAGCCTACATGTCTGAAAATTCCTATTTGAAAGGAAGTTGGGGGATTTCTTTGCCCCAGTTTGTAAAGTAGCTCAATTGTAAGATGAGATGAATGGAGATTCTCAGGAACAAGTGTCTACGGCTCTTTTGCAGGAATCCTATTTAATAGGCTTCAGAACAGGAATTATTCAGCATATAATTTGTCTTCATACAGAAGGAGGGAAGAAACCCCACTGCCACTAGTACTTTCCTTTTGATCTGCAGAAAGACAGTTGTTTGGGAAATACTTGTTTCTAAACTCATTGCATGCTTCACT
Source organism: Agapornis roseicollis (assembly GCA_002631895.1). Lineage (NCBI taxonomy): Eukaryota > Metazoa > Chordata > Aves > Psittaciformes > Psittacidae > Agapornis > Agapornis roseicollis. The sequence goes on from NDXB01019114.1 coordinate 39,857, forward strand.
GGAGCTGCACTGTCAATTGCACCTGAATAAGTCTGGAAATTTACCCTGCTGCAGTCTCAAAACCACAGGCCTTTTGGCCTCTTCCCTCTTGAAATGGAAAAAAAAAAAAACAGATAATTTTCTTCTACAGCACATTAATAAAACCTTTGCAGTATCTGTCTGCTGAACCCAAGTCAATCCCTGTTACTACCAAGCTGAATTCCTGTTTGCAAGGATTGTGTCAGATGTAAATCCCTTCTAACCTGGTTGCACAGCTAGAAATCCAGGCCAAGCCTCAGTTAGCATTTGAGATCTCTACCTTGTCAAACACAGAGATCTTGAAAGATCTCACTGCAGCAATAGTGAGATACAGAGCCTCTAAATGTTGTAGATCATGCCAACATCTCAAGAGGACTGTTGAACTCATTGTTCACTGTCCAAAAGTCCTTGGAAGTTTACGGTCTTACGCTAGAATCTAAATCTTTTCATTTGAAGAGATGCTTCATAATGGATAATGTAAATTGCTTTAAAGTAACTTTTAGTCCACCAGAATTCATGATCTAGATAAATTTAAGCAATGCCTTTGTAAGTGCCTTCATGAATTAACATTTTCATAGTTCCCTCCTGGAACCAGCAAGAAATAAAGGTCTACTGCTGATTATTTTCCTACTTTCCAGTGTCCCAAATGGACTTTATTATTATTATTAAGATCCAGGGTAGAAGATATTCTATTTATCTAGCTGGCATGTTAATTGCCACTAACTTGAGACCATTTTTCTCATTTTACAAAATAGATGTTCTGAAACCTGTCAACTCTTGTTTTAGAAAGAGACTGAAAAAAAACCATAATCCTTCTAAAAGCTTTTTCAGACTTAAGGAACTGTGGATTTGAGGAAGAAATGAGCAGAGGCACTTCTGTTTCAAAGTTTTGGCCTAAAAATGGCTCTCACATGAAGTCATCAAGTCTGTGGCTCTGGGGTGCTTCACATAGATTTTCTTGGGTCATATTTTTCATAAGAATATCAAACATTAGCAAACCATCACTCAAATTATTGGCCACTGTTAATCTCCTGTTTCAGATGAGTCACTTTTGACTTTTATTAGGAGGTGGGAAAATCTCTCTCATCTAATTCCCAGAATCTTCATTCATGCATGACAACTTGTCTCCATTCTCCGCCTCTGCAGTATGTGTGAAACAAGATGTCTCAGAAGTCTAATTCTAGAATTCAAGTACTGAGCTTAAAAAATTGGTGAAGTTTCTCATATATTTCTGTAGCACAGGCTAGAATTATTAATAGTGATAAAACACAGAGCCCTTTGCCCACTGCTGCTCTGTAGGTAGAGATACAGTGAATTTTACAAGAAATTGGCTTCCAAATATTCTATTTGAAGTGCTAGAGAAGAATAAGGGGTCTAATGTTTCAAGGACATTCATAACTTAAGCCTTGTGCCTGCCAGCAGACTCCAGTAGGACGAGTGAGAATGATAAATTCAATTGTATGTCTGGGATGTTGCAGTATCAAGGCCTAAACTCTGGTGATTGAAAGATGGTCTAAATTGTGAGACTTCATGGAACTGGCTAAATATCTCTTCCCAAATGCAGCTTGACTTCTGCCTTTCAAGATGATAATGGCAGTGTCAGTTAGCATTCATGTGTCTGCAAAAGAGAATTGGAAAGGAAAAAGAACATTGGGCTGAGCAGAAAAGTCACTGTATTCTAAAGAGGTTGGTGATATGTTTCCCTACCAAGACTGGCTGCCTTTATATTTCTGACTGCCCAGGTCAACCCAAGACATCTGCCTGAGCCAGTCCTTGAAATCTTCAAGAATAAAGGGCACTGCTTAAGGACAGACCTTAAATTTCCACAGCACAGAGCTGGATAAGATATAAGTAGATCTGTTCCATTAAGGGCTGACTAAAGCTGGCTGAGGACTTTTGATGAAGTATCTTTCTGTTCAGAAACTTCAGTATGTCAAAAAATAAATCAATTTTTACAGCAAATTCATCAAAGAGTCTGTTGGGAAAAGTTTCTAACCTCCAAGATGAAGTATCTAGAGAGAAAGAAGTAAACAACTATTTGGGCCACTTACTTAACAAGTGGGAAATAATCTTGGAAACAAAAAGCTGTTCTACATCCCACAGGCATTTCCCTGCCATTGCCCTGGAGCACAGCTCCAGTCTCTCTTCTGGGACTGCTCCATGTGGAGAGGCAGCTGCATGAGCACACGATAGCTCAGCCCAAGCCTGGCTTCAACTCTCATCTCCCACATCCTGGATGAGTGCCTATCATCACAGAAATGCTCCTTTACAGTCACATTCTTTCAGCTCTTATTTTGGGGAAAATGTCAAGAATATGCTACTGTAGTTCCACTAATGAAGAAAATCCATAAACTCTTGATGGAACAGAAAAACAATTTCTCACCATATCCACTGCACATACAGCTATTATCCAAACACATGCCTCTGAACTTCTGTTCAAGAGCTCCTGCAAACACCAGTTTTTCCTCTGCAGAGGTCTGCCTTATGTATTCAAATTATGATCTTTTCAAAGGGGTTTCCTCTTACTGGCTGGATGGGGTGTCACCCAACTCTGAATGCGCTACACTCTCATCAGTCACTGCTGGTGACCTACTGTGCAGTTCAACCTACACATGAGCTCAAACCATATTTTTGGCAAGTAATTATTTCTTCTTCTAGTTCAGAGAAAGTAAATCAGTGCATGGTGAGAAATATTCCATCCTAATTTTTGCTTTCATGTAGTTTTGTTTGGAGGAAGAGGGACATGCTAAAATACTGGCTTAGTTGCACACCTGAAAAAATTAACAAGCTAAAATTCTTTTTTGGTAGGCTTGATTTCAGTGAAGCCATTTATCAGAAATTATTCTGACTTCACTTTCCCATTCTTCCTCACACTCATGGTCTTAGAAAATTTGCTTAAGTTCTAGAAAACCTCCACAGTTTTGGTAAACCCTCAATGGTTCTCCTGAGGGAAGTTTCTGTTAAATGATGTATCTTTATTCACCTCACTTAGAGTTTCTAAGAATAGGATTAATTAGTTTTAGACATCCCACTACCAAAAGGTTAAGTTCTTCTTCATTAGGAATGACCTCATCTTGTCTTCAGTCTTACACTGCTATCATCTGTAACGACACACTAGAGAGGCATCAGTCGTACCATGACTGAAAAGGCTGTTGGATGACTTGTTTATAACCAAAGCTTTAATTCATTAAATAATGGAGAAAACAACTTTTTAATGCAAGTTGTGTTATGCCTTTGCAGACTGACTGCTTGTCTCATTGCTGCTGTCACATTTGGGGGTAATTTAATGAATAATTAAATAATTTAGCTTTTAACTAAATTAATCATTTAGTTAATTCATTAATAATAATTCATTGCACTTCTACAGTGCCTTCCAGGCTAAAATATCAAAGTATTTCACAAGCATTATGGGGAAGTTCACCCTTCTTCCTCCTGCACATAGCCTGGGTAAATGGATTTTATATGATAATCTATATTAGTCAGCTTCAAAGACAGAAGAACTCCAGCTCTGATTATGTGGTTGAAGGCAAGGAATGGTTCAAAAAACCAGCTTGCCATTTCCAGCTGAAATAAGCCCTTTTTCCTTGTTAAAACAGCACATGTGACGGGAGGCAGAATGGTACAGCACTGGGACATGTAGTGATGCAGGTTTGGGTCCTTGCTCTGTTAGAGACTTTCTAGGCAATCCATAGTCCCCAAAAGCCTCAGCTGTCCAATGACACAACCGGATGGGTGCAAACAGCTCCTCAATTCAAGAAAAAAACACTTAAGGCTGTGAGGATTTTACACACTACAGTGGAGCAATCAAACTGCAAATTTGCAAATGCCAGCTCAAATTGATTAAACATCATCCCCATGAATTCAGGGCTCTGCATCTCATATCCTTGCATGGGGGAAAAATCAAGACAAAAGTCTGCTAAATACAGACAGCATGCTGGTAGCGGAAAGTGGCACAAACCGAATATTTCTAGTCCTTTGTGTGCCCAGTTGGTCCCCGGTCAACTCCATCTCAGCCAAATACCAACCCTTCCCCCTATCTCAAGCCAAGATCTACCTGGGAGGCATTAAATTTTCAAGCCATTAGTAATATTTTTCTCATCAACACCCCATTGTTCGTCTTATTTTTCTCTCCTGGATACCAGAATAACCTGTGAAGGTAGTTTCCATATATTTAATATCATATTTCAGTTTGTAATAATTTTAGTGTCTCAATCTGTTTCAACAAGGTGCTATTTTTAATACAGAAGAGAAATTAATTTTTTCACATGCATTGAAAGAGGCTGATTACATGGAACTGTGTGGCCTGTTGTGCAGGAGCACAATTGTGAATCACTTTGCTCTTATTTTTTTTATTTTTTAGGCTTAAGAAATGCAAAAATTCTTAATGACCCTCCGTAGTGACTATCTATCTATCTAAAGGAAAAAGAAAAGATAAAATAAATCAATATTCAGGGAGAGTAAACTGACAAGAAGACAAATGGATGAAACTGTGTAATCCTGAAGGAAGGAGAAATAGAACAGCTTAAAAGAGCTATTGTGTTCTGAAGATGTGGTGGTGCAGTATTTAACAAGGGAAGAATGGAGGCTGAACTGATGTGAAAATGGGGATAATGTGGTGGCCCTGAAGGCCTTGGGAGAGATGCAGAGCATAAGCCTGTTCCCACCTTCCCAAACAACGTGATGATGGAGTACACAATTCAAGGTCTCTAAAGGGATGATGCTGCAGAACAAGCACGATGAAGCACCTTTGACACATACTTGGGAAGACAGCAGAGGAGGAGAATGTCTCTAAGAAGCGGGCAGTGGCAGTGCTTATCAAGAGCCATAGTGCTTATGAAGATACGAGTAGCATAAAAACTTCTGACATTGTGAAAGCCAACTTTGAAAGCTTTGAAAACACCCTGATTTTTTCAGTGATTGAAAGTTTCGTATGCATACCAAAAATATTCATCTAGGGATGCTTGAGGGTGGATGGAAGTGCTGTACAGAGCATTAGAGAAACAAGAAAAGTACCCGTAAGTTTCCTGAACATCAGCTTGATTGAGGATGAAAAGGCTTGGAGGTAGATAATGCTCAACCAGTGTGAAACATTGTGTACAGCTTCAGAACTGGTAAAACTGCAAGTCCTAAATACACACTGGAAACAAAAGCCTTCAGCTTCATACCTTCACAGTCTTCATGTTCTATTCTAGACTTGACGAACCACCTCTAGACTTGACGAACCACCTCTAGACTATTATTTCAAAGAAAAGTAACGGGAAGGACAGGAATGGTATAGATCTTCAATTATATAGCAATGGAATCAATCCTGCTTTCAAGAGAAATACTGACAAAGAATAATACTGGCTTGTTGCTTTTAAGGCAGGTATGTACTTAATACAAGGCTTCCGTTACCCTGAAATTTAAGCATTTACTTATGTGCTTTGCTGGACAGGAACATCATTATCCTCAGGTTGAGCATATATTGAAGTACTTTTGCCAAACAGAAGCAGGGCTTGCAAACAGCCTCAACCATAGCAAGCATCCAGTCTACTTACACAGGAGCTACAGCGTATCAGCTGAGGTGTTTCCTTAAGCAAAAACTGTAAATCATGAGTTCTAGATAAAATAGCTAGATTCTACAAAAGAGTGATGCAGGAGCACTCAGAGCAAATGAAGATATATTTCCTAGACATTCAATTGGGATCCTCACCATAGTGTTTATATTTGACTGTTGCAAATGCAGACTATATTTACTAATTTAACAGTTAATGTTATCCACCTAGCTGTCATCAGTTGCTCCTTCTCTGATAATTGTTATAGAAGAAGCAGAAACACAGTGAAAAGAGAAAGTTAAAATTACCTTTCTGAAGACATGACACTACTGCCTTGCTCAAAAGATGAGTTTGCTAATTATTTGTTACTCTGAGTGCAGTGATAAAGGCATGTTAATATGCCATAGAAGCGCTTTTTTTCCCATGGCCTAATTAAAGACAAAGTTAAACTCAGAGAAGTCTGGCTGGCCCTATGAAACATCCCTTGTTAGTTGTCTCCAACAATTGCCATGAGGACCTATGAAATTTTTGCTAATGTGCACATTAATGGATTTTTAGTAGCACCATTTTCTACTCCAAAGGTCATGTATACTGTCTATTTAACCTTGAAAAGCCCATTGGCTAAAAATATTTAGGAATATGAGGTGCTTTTCTGCCTAATTTGTTCTGTAAGTATCAGATGGAAGATGTGTCATTTGGAGATGCAATATAGCGTAACAGCTAGACAGTCCAGCATAGGACTTTTAAAACAGCTGTTTATATATTAGCCATCTTATTTATTGACCATCCAGACCAGAAGGTGAAAAGAAAGCAAATGCAATTCTTCATTTTGAAATACTATAAGGTTACTACTGCAATAACTTTTAAAACTCCAAGTTTGAAAGTAAGTGGATATAAAAGCTCTTAATTGCTCAGTTTCACACCAACATCATTTTGAACAGAATCCTTTGTGAAATCCAAATAAAAATTATAAAGTGAGGCTTGCATTTGCAGTATTTGCTCTTAATATATATCACTTATTAAATTATTAATTGACTTATGTTTGGTAAACTCTTTGAAGATTAAAAGTACTCAGAGTGTTAAACACTATACTTCTCACCATTATGTATGCTAATTTTCAACGGTTCAGAACATAGAATACTGTTCACAGAATCACAGAATCACCAGGTTGGAAGGGACCTCTAAGATCATCAAGGCCAACCCATG
>NDXB01019115.1:0-16118 GCA_002631895.1 Agapornis roseicollis
ATCTGAAGGGGGCCTATAGGGATGCTGGGGAGGAGCTCTTCATTAGGGACTGTAGAGACAGGACAAGGGGTAATGGGTTCAAACTCAAACAGGGGAGGTTTAGCTTGGATATAAGGAAGGAATTCTTTCCTGTTAGGGTGCTGAGGCACTGGAATGAGTTGCCCAGGGAGGTTGTGAGTGCTCCATCCCTGGCAGTGTTCAAGGCCAGGTTGNGTTGCCCAGGGAGGTTGTGAGTGCTCCATCCCTGGCAGTGTTCAAGGCCAGGTTGACGAAGCCTTGGGTGCCATGGTTTAGTGTGAGGTGTCCCTGCTTATGGCAGAGGGGTTGGAACTGGATGATCTTAAGGTCCTTTCCAACCCAAATTATTATATGATTCTATGATTCCAACATCCTCAGTTAGCATTTAGTATAGTCAAGGTCTTCCATGCTGAAAATATGATATTAAAAGCTATTCTGAAATACTTCTAAAATTAACATCGTGTGCTTCTGATTTGCAAAACATAAGTAAATGAGAAAAGAAAGGTGGAGAGTTGATTTGTATAATATTTTTTTGAACTTATTTCTCTGGAAAAGTAATGTTTATTGGGTTGAAAAGACCTCCTGATTTGCCAAAATGCTGAATTTCCCATCTGTATGGGAAATTTCTTTATGTGGCATGAAGCCTGACGTGATTACAAAATCTCATATGATACCCGCAAAGCCAAAGCTGAAAGAAAAGACAGTTGCTCTTAGAGACAGGGAGAGATTTCTTGTTTCTCTTTGTGGCGAATGAGAACTGTGGGATGGCAGAGGAAAATCCTGGGCCTATTATTAGGTACATGAGATAACTGTGTTGGATGTATTCAAATTTTTACATTTAGAATTATGTTTCCAGTTCAGTGGCACCTGAAATCTCCTCCCATCTCTTCCTCCACTTCATTTTAGATTTGGGTTAGTAACAAGTTGTTAATTTGCACACACCGAAAGTATAAAACAAAATACTGGAAGTTACAGTGTGCAGCTTCACCTGTTTAGTCCCTTAATTTTGCTGCTGGAATTCAGACACCCTTTGTCCATATGCAGTTGTCCATGAAGTATGCAATGGAAGTGGCTCAGGAGACGTGGACTTTCATGCTAACCTGAGGATGACAGTGATGCTCAGGCTGCACCCAGGAAGCAGATCAGGAGCTGAAGAAAAGGCTTTTGGATTCCCTTTTCAATAGACCTACATCAGAGATGTATAAAAACTGCACATCTTTTTCATAGCAGCCTTCTAGTATCTGAAGGGGCCTACAAGGATGCTGGAGAGGATATCTACATCAGGAACTGCAGCAACAGGACAAGGGGCAATGGCTTCAGACTTAACCAGGGGAGATTTAGGTTAGATGTAAGGAAGAAATTCTTTCCTGTGAGAGTGGTGAGGCACTGGAACAGGTTGTCCAAGGAAGTTGTGAATGCTCTATCCCTGGTAGTGTTCAGGGCTAGGTTGGATAAGGCTTGAGCAATGTGATGTAGTGCAATGTGCCCGTACCTGTGACAGGGTGTTTAGAACTAGATGATCTTAAGGTTCTTTCCAGCCTTAATGTTCTATGATTCTATTTCTTGATGAGGAATAAGTATCTGGCGAGAGGGCTGGTGGAGTGGGGTGTGAACACTGTCAGGACACCCACAGCAGCAGCCAAGTGCTCTTCTAGCATGCAAGAGCAAGAAATTAAGTTTGCCACTCTTTGGAACCCCTCCAAATAGTGTCTACAAACCAGCATAACACCTTTTTTGGAACATCTCTTTCACAGATGCAGAAGATTTGGATGTTCAAGTTGCCCATCATTACAGAGTGTAAAGAAATGTTGTTGGGTCATATGGTGCAAGAACTGAGGTGGGATGAAACGTGGGAAGAGAAGACAAGGAGTCCTGCACCATGATGTTGCTTATGCAGCAGTTACCATGTAAAAACAGGCTGTGCTGAACGGGTTCTCACTGTGGTGTCAGTGTGTAGTAAATTAGAGCTAAAAAAGTATTTCAGTGTTTAGGGTGCTGTTAGATTTTGAAGCAGCACAACAAGGTAGTTCTGCTTCAAGAAAAATGTCTTCAAATGTTTTTTTGATTGGGATTAAGGTTTGGGCTTAATGATAGAATCATAGAATCATGGAATAGTTCGGGTTGGAAAGGTCTTTAAGGTCATCTAGTTCCAAACCCCCTGCCATGGGCAGGGACACCTCACACTAAACCATGGCACTCAAGACTCCGTCCAACCTCACCTTGAAAACAGCCAGGGATGGAGCATTTACAACTTCCCTAGGGCCCATTACCCCTTGTCCTGTCACTAAAGTCCCTAACGAAGATCCCCTCCCCAGCATCCCTATAGGCCCCCTTCAGATACTGGAGGCTGCTCTGAGGTCTCCACGCAGCCTTCTCTTCCCCAGCCTGAGCAGCCCCAACTTTCCCAGCCTGGCTCCATACAGGAGATGCTCCAGTCCCTGCTCATCCTCGTGGCCTCCTCTGGACTTGTTCCAACAGCTCCATGTCCTTTTGATGTTGAGGACACCAAAACTGCACATACGCNACAGGAGATGGTCCCTGCTCATCCTCGTGGCCTCCTCTGGACTTGTTCCAACAGCTCCATGTCCTTTTGATGTTGAGGACACCAAAACTGCACATACGCCAGGTGAGGTCTCCCGAGAGCAGAGCAGAGGGGCAGGATCACCTCCTGCTGATTTTCTTTAGTTTTAGGGTTTTTTACTTCTGTTAAATTTTGCTGAGTGACTTTGGACATGAAGCTGATGGTTTTGGAAAACATGGATCAGAAATCTCTAAGTAATGCCACAAATCCTTTTTTCAAAGGGAAATGGACAATAATAATTTCTCTTCTAAAAAAAGTGATATTACCATTTCCTGGCTAAATCATAACAAAATTAAGAATATGTATTTTCATGAGGCAGCTTTTCTAAGTAATGTTAAAACTATTTTACTCCCTTTAATGCAGTCCTTCTTTGTGTGTAATTATTATCATGGCATTGCCAGCATTATTTCATTTCTGTAATTATTAGTATTAAACTGAAAAGCCTTGCTTTTCTGTCAGGCATTTGAATCAATTTCCATGACAGCTTTCTCTTTTCTTCATTTGGTCTGTTTAGTGAAAAGCTTGGCAGTTCTGTAGAATATGGAGTTTAGAGATGCATAGTGATTTTCATATATTAAGGAAAAATTAATCATCACTCGTTTACTTCTGATTATTCCTGTATTATTGCAGTGCTTTAGAAGTGGAAATTTGGGGATGGAATTTAGTTTCAGTACTGTGAGGTCTTGAACTCTGTGTGTCTGAAATTGCTGTAGAAATATTTAAAACATGGTAAACCAAATTAAAATAATCCGTGACTTAAGAGACATAAAGAACAAAATGGAAAGTAAAAGAATAGCTCATATGAATTGTATTTGGTCTTTATATGGGTCAGGCAGCATCAGCAATGTTGAAATCCTTTGTACAGAGTCCCAGCTTTTGAGGTCAGAGAAAAGCAGGAAAGAGCAGGTGGTGAGGTTGTTATCCTCCTGCTGCATCATCCCCTCAGGACATATTGGGCACAATTTCTGTGGTTTATGATACTGTGCTGCCCATGGTTGTTGCCTGCTGGGTTGAGATGCTCTGGAGTGGAAGCTGGCACTGCAGAAGAATCTGTTTACAGAAAATAGATTATCTTTTCAAACATACATGTGTTGTCATGGGTTTATCATTTCTGCTATGCAAAGATGTAGCTTTGAGACCTGTCCTATTAAACAGGGAGGTGAGGAAACTAGGGGTGAGGATTTGCAGAAATCGTGTGTAACTTTTTACTTATTAGGAGATTCTGAATTTGCCCTTCTGTCAATTAAAGGATGAGAGACTGTAGAATCATAGAATAGTTTGGTTTGGAAGGGACCTTAAAGCTCATCCAGCTCCAACTCCTGCCACAGACAGGGACACCTTCCACTGGAGCAGCTTGCTCCAAGCCCCTGTGTCCAACCTGGCCTTGAGCACTGCCAGGGATGGGGCAGCCACAGCTTCTCTGGGCCATCCCCCTGTGCCAGCGCCTCAGCACCCTCTNCTCCAGTCCCAACTCCTGCCACAGACAGGGACCCCTTCCACTGGAGCAGCTTGCTCCAAGCCCCTGTGTCCAACCTGGCCTTGAGCACTGCCAGCGATGGGGCAGCCACAGCTTCTCTGGGCCATCCCCCTGGGCCAGCGCCTCAGCACCCTCTCAGGGAACAGCTTCTGCCTCAGAGCTCAGCTCAGTCTCCCCTCTTTGGGCAGGTTCAAGCCATTGCCCTTGGCCTGGCCCTCCAGGCCCTCATCCAAAGCCCCTCTCGAGGTTCCCTGCAGCCCCTTTAGGCCCTGGAGCTGCTCTCAGGTCTCCCCTTCAGGAGCCTTCTCTCCCCCAGGCTGCCCCAGCCCAGCTCTCCCAGCCTGGCTCCAGAGCAGAGCTCCAACAGCTCCACGTCCCTCTTGTGCTGCTGCCCCAGAGCTGGATCAGGGCTGTGTGTGTGTGTGTGTGTGTGTGTGTTCTCCCCAGAGAGCAGACTCTTTCTTTGCTTTGAAGTTAGAGGTTACATTTTTCTGTGTGTAGAGCTCAGTTTTCTGATTGAAGAATATTACTTACACCCTAACTGAATCTACTGGCCAGTGAACATCTGCCCAAAGGACATCTTCCCAACCCCAGCATTTTTGGTGATATGGATTTTTCTGCCTCAGCCTTTGGAGTTATTGAATCCCTTATTATTGGAGGTTAGATATATAGGTCTTTTTCTTCTTCCCCCAGGTTCTGGTTCATGAATTCACTGAATCATTCCTGCTAAAAATCGCTTTCCTCGTTACTCTGAAACAACGATGCAAACCAACCAGAAGCAACACAAAGCAAAGAGCTAATGTAATGCCTAGTGGCTAAACTCACATTTATAAGGACTTGAAATTAAAGGCCAGCAGTAAGATATTTTAGTTCACCTTTTAGTCAGGAGTACTATGCATGGGAAGAATGCTTAATCACTGAGTTTGAATTTACTGCTCATCTTTGTGTCCACTGTTTTCCAAGAAGTTGTTGTATTTATACTTATTTAAACCCAGGATAGCTTCAAATGGCTGCTTTAAAACTGCCTTTACATAGTTGTAAAAGACTTCTTTCTATTTTTGAAGAAGATAAAGGTTGAAAATAACCTAAACCACCAGCTTGGACTGTGGAATAATGTTTTGAAATAGTGGAAATAAATCCTGAATACAATACTTTTACTTGAAAATCTCAAAGCTTCATTTAGTAGAGATATTCTTAGGTAGTTGAAGAATAATACAGAAGTCTTGCCTTATCGGAAAATGGTTATAGCATCATTGCTATATCAGTGTATATATTATTCTCTCTATGTTTCTCTCTTATATTTCTATATACAGCTTATGCAGTGGATAAAGCTTTAAAATTTTGTTTAGATTAACAGTGTTGTTACAACTGGGGAAAAGTTGTTCTATATTTGATATGGAACACGATGGCATGCTTGTGTGGAAAGGTAAGCATGTAATAGATAGATAGGTATCTATGGGCTTTTATTTTTCATCCCTAGAGAGTTTAAAAGGGCACAAGAATGCCAGAAGTGGATCTGCATAATGTAAGCACACGTTGCTGGCAGACACAATTTGAATGAGCATCCCTTTTCTAGTGTTTTATTGCTGAAGTTTTAGGTGATAGCTCTGTGTCTTAAACACTTCTTACTCTGTCTTGCTCTAGGGTAATGTATGATCTCCAAGTTCTGAAATCCAAGCAATTAGAGTGGGAAAAGACCTATCCAGTTTGTACAGATTATTTTCTTGATAATTCAGGATTTTTTTCCCTTTAAATAACGTTTTAAACTGTGTGCGCCTCTCACACATGCTCCTTCCAGAAGTCTTTTCCTCTAAATACTGAACATCATTGGGAAGGCTTCATATATCCCCAGTTCTGTGGTTTCCTTGTCTGTCTTCTCATTCATGTTAAAGAATAGTGATTTAAAAAGAAATAAAATATGAAGTTTGTTCTATTTTGCTTCTCCCCAGTTACTTTTCTAAGATCAGTGACCTTTCAAAGTAGTTGATTTACATTTAAATACAATCTTTCATTTGCATTCCTAATAAAATGAAGCCAGGAAGCTCCACAGTATTCACATGGAAACGTTAGCCTTTGTCTACCACTGTAAAAAGAATTTATTCTCAACCTTATAATGATGAAAAATACTACTATTAGGATTGAAATCAGAAGCCAAAACTTGACAAACTGGCCCAATGTGGTTGTGTGCTGAATTTCCTTTGTGATCTTTCACTTTGGCTGTCTGCTTATGAGCTCTTGAATTTACTTTGCTCAATTATTAATCTGTTACTAAGTTACCTGCACTAAGGTCCTGGACAATGTTATTTGATAGACTGAGATTTTTGTTGAACTTTTCAATGGCAATTTTAATGAAAATGCAGAAAATTGGCATTTGAATGGTCCTTCCTTTAAAACAATGGGTATACCGGATGGATACGTTATTTTTCTTACCTTTTAAATCACTATAACAAATGTTGTCTGTAATTACGAATGATTTTATTTTTTGTGCATGTTCATCATATCCTTTCGATTTTAGAAAAGATGAATCTGTGGTAGATTTAATGTTATCACACCTTGGTTTTTTCCTCCCTTTTTCTTTCTATAAATGCAGAAAGGAGTAAAAAAACCAAAGCTTTTTGGCATGTTCAAATAGTAGTTAACTTTTGAGCATTGAAAGAAAAAGACGTGGAATTAGACTAAACAGACAGGAATAAATCCAGTCTTCTCCCTGCACCTCCTGAAAAGCTTGACCTCACGAGCACAAGTTTCTTCCAGCTACTCAGGCAGTGAATTCCTCCCCTGCAACAATTTGGCTTTCATGTGTAGGGAATGTGTTATATTTAGATATTAATTTATTTACTTTTCATCACTCCTTTGTGATGCCTTGTTTTCCTTGATAGTTTTCTAAAGATGCCAATTTTATATTGGTGGGTTTTGTAGTGTGTGTGTGTTATATACGGAATATCTTCTACAGTAGAAACATAAAACCAACTGTGATTTAAGCCTGTATGCATAGCACTAAAAAATGCAGCTAGAACTTTGGTTCTGACCTTGATAATTCCTGCAGAGAGAATAGAGCAGTTTTACACTCATTATTTTGCACAAGGCTGATAAGTGTGTTGAGGATCAGCTTAAAATTTAACATTGTGTTTATGGCAATTCCCCCAATAAACCGTGATTTTGACAAATTCCTGGCTAAAATAAGGAAATCAAGAAACATCTGTTTTCAGTAAATAACTCCTCTGAATCTGCCTTTTAAACTCCCACTCTTTCATTTCACCTGTCTGACAGGTTTCAGTCCCTTTCCTAAATTACTGCTTGAATTTTTAGAGTGAAGTATTCTCTTACTTCCTCTAAGTTGTTCAAGATAGTCATTATAAATTGTCTGAAAGCAAACTATTAGTTTCCAGAGACATGTGATTGAAAAAATCAGCTTCATTATAAATTAATGAACTTATTAAATTAGTTTTGCTCATTATTTTTCATCTTAGTGAGCTAAAAATGCAATGTACTGGTCAGAACTTCTGAAACCTGTGTGATTATAAGTCGTAAGTACTGTGTGACAACCCAAACGGATTTGTCTGATCTGATTTCTGCTTCATAATACAATAGAATTGTGTTAATTTGCTCAGATGGATGGGATTTAATGCAGATTTAATAATTCATGTTCTAGAATAGGTATCAAGGACATGGAGTGACACATCATATCCTACTAATTTTAATTTATGAGGCTCTATTTAATGTAATATTGATAACCTGCTAGCAAATACTCCCTGTTATATTATTTTAAAGTCATCTCTTAGGAATGTGAAGTCAGGTTTCACTCCAGCACTGGTATACCAAAATGAGGGAGATAGAGTAAATGCAGCTGCAGTTGGCTTTTGCCTATAGGCAGATTTATTTCTTTTAAAATATGTGTCTGACTTAGAGTAAAAAAGGCCATAAACAGCTCCTATGCAGAATGTAGAGAAAATGACTATTTCCTCCCAGACAGTCATAAATGTAAAATCCATACTTGTCACAAATACTTACACTGTGTTTTGGGGGGAGGGGTATGTATCAGTGGAAGGTTTTTCTGCTCTTACCTGCAAAGCCTCTGTTATAAACTGCCTGCTGACAGGAAACCATCTGTTCCTTTTCTTCTGTGGGAGCTCTCTGTAGCAGGTTCTGGAGCAAAGCTTTTTACAAACCTGCTCTTCCTTGAAACGGGAGAGTGGCAGAATGAAAGATGTTGAAATGCATTTGGAAGGCAGTAATTCAGATTGTCCATAAGTGTCTATGTACATTTTTCTAAAGCACATAAATGTTCATGTTAGATAAAGAATACATTCCTGTATTGAGAATGTTGTGGTTTAAACCCAATTCCTACTCATTCCCCCTTCTCCCTCTCCTCCCCCCCCCCCTTCCTCCCCACTCCCAGAGGAATGGGGAGGAGAATCGAAGGAATGTAACTCCCATGGGTTGAGAGACAAGAACAGTCCAGTAACTAAGGTACAACACAAATCACCACTGCTACCACCAATAATAACAATGATAAGAAAATAACAAGGGAAGCGAGTACAATACCACTTGCCGAAAACGAGCCCAACCGGGAAGTGTGTGTCCTTCCAGGTAACTCCCCATTACCTTCTCAGGCATGATGTGCTGTGATAAGGAATACCTCTTTGGCCAGCTTGGGTCAGGTGTGCTGTCCCTGCTTGCCCCCAGCCTCCCCTCCTCCCTGGCAGAGCATGAGACTCAGAAAGTCGTTGGACAGAATAAACCTTACTGAGCATCAACTAAAACCATCGGTGTTATCAGCGCTGTTCCCAGGCCGAAAGTCAAAACACAGAACTGCATCAGCTACTAAGAAGGAGAAAAACTGACTGCTACTGCTGAACCCAGGACAGAGAACTACCAGAAAGCTGTAGAGCAGCAAGTTTTAAAAGCACATTTTAGGTGAAGGTAGACTCAGATCTTAGGCAGAAGCTCTTCACTGTGAGGGCGCTGGGGCACTGGCACAGGGTGATGGCCCAGAGAAGCTGTGGCTGCCCCATCCCTGGCAGTGTTCAAGGCCAGGTTGCACACAGGGGCTTGGAGCAACCTGCTCTAGTGGAAGGGGTCCCTGCCCATGGCAGGGGTTGGAACTGGGTGAGCTTTAAGGTCCTTTCCAATCCAAACTGTTACATGATTCCATAAGCTTTTCTTTGGTCCAGCCTCTCCTCCCCACTCCTTTCAATGTGTCAATATTTTTAAGTGACCTCTCACTCCCGCATAATCAACTGATTGCTTGATTAAAATGAGACATTTTAGATAATCAAATGAGCTTTTTTGGCCTTTCTTGCTTTGATTTTTTGCTTCATGTGGAAACCTCAGTGTTATAGCTGATGGTCCAGGTATTGCCAGTATATGGAATTTATGCTTAGTAGGATTTTCTTTTGTCATGTTTTCCTGCATTCCTGTGAGTGATTCTTTCAGAGAGGTTGATGTGATTAAAGGGAATATTAGTTGTGTTTCTATACTTAGCCTTATTACATTAAAATTTGTTTACTTTTATTTCCCCCTGTTTTTTTTTCCCCTTACATCACAGTTATTTATAGACTTCTCAGTGTGAATAATTTACAGTTCAAAGCCTTTGGACTTTAATACCTTGGGCTATATTTGGATTTCCTGGTTCTGTGCTATTTAGTAAACAACCCAAAACCCCCAACAGTGGTTAAAGCAGCAGATGGACACCTTGGAGCATCTTCTTCTTAAGTTCTCTCTGCTCTTTGTAAAGCTTCTTTACTTCCTTCAACCCATAATTTTCCTTTTCTTTTTTCTTTGACTTTGTGAACCTTCTTAGACAGACATGTTGCCAACTTTCCTGTTCTCATTTCTGCCTTCACTCCTTTATTTGATCTTTCTTTTGAAGTTTACACAAATTTCTCTCATGTTTAACACATCCTATTTAAAAAGAGTAAAACTATTTCATTATGGCAAGGCAGCCTAAAGTGAAGGTTAAGATACCTGTAGTCACTTCTTTATCCCTACTATTACTTAAGTTACTTACTGGTGAATCTTATGAAACTCTAAACACATTGGTCTGTGTTCTTTTAATCAAACAGTTTCTGTGGTCATTCAGTTCTAAGAATAATCTTTGTCTTGGTTTTGGTTGAAGACTTCACTTTCACTATTAACTAATGTTTTCTTTCAATGCTCCTGGTACATTAGATGCTTTGATATCTTTGCATTTAAGTGTCATTATCTATTAATGAATGTAACAAAAAACTCCCACAAAACCAAACCACCCACCACTCCTCTTTAGTGTCTTAAAACATGAAATTTCTCAGTCTATTATGAATTATGAGGCGGCTGCAATTATGCTGTTTATATACCCTTAACTGTAATTACTTTTTTTAATCCTTTTAAAATCCTTTCTTTACTGCCTTTTTTTCATGATGTTTTGTTCCAAGTAGCACACCTATAAAAGGAGAGTTGGGTAGTGCTGTTGCTCTAAGGACAAAACCACTTGGGATCTGCAGAGGAAAGGAGGCTGTGGTCTGTTACTTAGGATTTTTCTTAAGGAATAAGGACTGTGGGCTGGTTAAAGTAGCAAAGGCAGCTTTATCTTAGTCTGTTATGAAGACTTGTAACTCTGAGCTGGGTGATAAGACACCATGGCTCTGGGGAGACGTTAGAGCACATGCTAGTGCCTAAAGGGGCTAGGCAAGAAAGCTGGAGATGGACTTTTAGCAATGGCCTGGATGGACAGGACAAGGGGGAATGGCTTGAACCTGCCCAAAGAGGGGAGCCTGAGCTGAGCTCTGAGGCAGAAGCTGTTCCCTGGGAGGGTGCTGAGGCGCTGGCCCAGGGTGATGGCCCAGAGAAGCTGTGGCTGCCCCATCCCTGGCAGTGCTCAAGGCCAGGTTGGACACAGGGGCTTGGAGCAAGCTGCTCCAGTGGAAGGGGTCCCTGCCTGTGACAGGGGGATGCAACTCAATGAGCTTTAAGGTCCCTTCCAACCCAAACCCGTCTGGGATTCTATGATTCTGTGATTTTATGACTACTTCTTGTGTCTCTGAATTTGCAGTGGTCATTAATCCTGTTTGGATGGAATGGATTATTGTGTGAGGGGGCTGCCCATTCTGACTTGCCATGTGCAGCACTGTTACCTGGAGCCAAGTCCTTAAAGCCCTGAAGTAAAAATGGGCTTAAAATACATTTCTGTTTCCAAACAGCTATTTCAGATGGGATTCTGCTCTGAGTGTGGCTAATTTGAGGCTCTTTGAGGCTGTTTATCACAGAGGCAGTTTAAATACTTGACTCCACTTGTAAGTTTCTTCATAGATGTTATGTATTGCAACAGAGAATGACATGAGACATTACTAAGTAATAAGGAAGTTTTAGAGAGATTCTAATGGAAATCCAGGGTTCTTCAAAAGAACACAGATTGTGTAAAAAACTAATATCCAAACACTTGCATGTTAGTGCCTACAATCCTGTTTCTGATCTCCAGGCTGGTTTGCTTAGTATGAATTACTGTTGGAATGGACAAGATGCCCTGGTTGAGGTATGACCCCTCGCATGCTTCTCCTCTGGATGTAAGGCACTGAGGAAGAGCAGTCCATGAGGGACCTCCCTGAGCTGGCTGAGCAGAGACTGGTCCTCCTGTGCAGGCTTCTGGAGCACCCCTGGTTGCCCAGTGGCCATGGGCACGATGCTGCCACCATCACAAAGCCATGGAAGTCACTGTGGAGATGCCCATTGTGATGGGGGCCCCCCTGGTGACCGTGGTCTATTTAAGGAGTGAGTTCCCTGGCATCCAGAGGAGACCCCTCCCTCAGGAGGCTGCATCTCCCCTGGCTGCCCTGCGGATCCAGGTTTGTGTCATTTGACTTTTCAGTTGTATTTTAGTGCTCATTTTACATCTGTACCCTAAAAGGAGGAGAAGCTGTCAGGAGATGTGCTGGTGCCATCCCAGCTGTAGGAGCAGGGGTTGGGTGAGGAGGAGGCACTGGGCTTGTTCATGTGTTTGGAGCTCAGCTCTGCCTGCAGAGGTGCTGGGGATGAAGCAGGAGCCTTCTGTGTGCAGGAGCTGCTGGTGTCAGAGGTGCTGAGAAGGTGGCAGGGCAGGAGCAGCCCCTGGGCAGTGCAGCTGCTGGTGCTGTCACTGGGAGCTCAGCACAAGGGGGCCTGACTGGTTCCTGCAATGCCTGCGGATCCCACCTGGTACTGGGGAAGGCAGGAGGGTGCTGGTGAACTCTGGTAAAGCCCAGGCCAGCACTGGGCATTGCAGAAGGCTCCAGTGCTCTGCTGGGCTTGGGAAATGAATTCTGGAAGGTGAGGAATACCCTGGTACAACCCAGAATGCAGCAGGGGCCCTGGCAGGTTCTAGTGATCCCTGTGCCAGCCGTTCCAGAAGGCACCATGCAAGCTGTTGGGTTGAAGCAACGGAAGCCCTCCAGGCACTGCAGAAGGCAGCAGTGTCCCTCATGGACTAAGGCAAAGCGTGCAGATGCCCACCAAGAATTATGGCAGGCAAGAGGGGAACGTTGAGGCTCCAGCAAGGCCCTAGGAAGATTGTTGGACATTGTGAAAGGAGGAGGAGGCCCTGGAAGGTACTGCCAATACCTGCAAACACCCACTGGGCATTCCAGAAGGTGGGAAGGACCTAGTGTGCTCTGGCAACACTCCAGAATCCCCCTTGAACCCCCAAATCACCTCCGAACCCCCAAATTCACTTCCTCCACCATGGGGGAACATGGGGCACCAAGGAGTGACTTGGGATGCATTGGGATGGATGTATTGGCAATGGTGTGGCACCAGGGCCAGAGCAGCTATGGTCCCCTTGTACTGGGCATCGATGAGGCTGCACCTCAAATCCTGTGCTCAGCTCTGGGCCCCTCCCTACAAGAGAGACATTGAGGGGCTGGAGCGGGGCCAGAGAAGGGAATGGAGCTGGAGCAGGGCCTGGAGCCCAAGGGTGATGGGGAAGGGATGAGGGAGCTGGGGGGTTCAGTCTGGAGAAGGCTCAGGGCGGACCTGATGGCTCCCTCCAAGTGCCTGCCAGGAGGATGGAGCCAGGAGGGGCTGGGCTCTGCTCCCAAGGAACAAGGGATGGGACAAGAGGAAGCGGCCTCAAGCTGCCCCAGGGCAGGTCTAGATGGAGCTGAGGAGCAATTCCTTGCCCACAGGGTGCTCAGGCATTGGAAGGGGCTGCCCAGGGCAGGGCTGCAGGCACCGGTCCTGCAAGGGTTCACACCCTGTGGAGACGAGGCCTCAGTGCCGTGGGGCAAGGGTCCTCTTGTCAGTCCTGCGATAAAGGTTGGACTCGATGATCTCAAAAGTCTTTTCCAATCTGATTGATTCTATGATTCCATGTGCCTTCATTCCTGAAGCAATGGAATTACCTGGTAGCAAAATGCAAAGGTATTTTGTACTGTTGGATAGGAATTTTTTCTGTATAAGAGCTATCTCCCCCCCTCCGTTTTATTTGGTTTTTTTTGGTCAGGAAAACTTGTGTATTTATATATTGTAATAGGGAAAAATACAGCCAGGTATATCTTAAATAAATAATCTCATTTAAATGAGTTCATTTTGGAATATCAGGCATATTGTCAGCTCTGATGTTATTAGCCTAATAATGCCTGATTGTGAGACTAAGATACTGATGACTTTTTCTAGTCACACTTGAATGAGAATGTGTTCTGAGGTGTTTGAGGCCCATAGTTGATATTTGTTTATCTAAAAGAATGGTTATACACTATGTAGCATGCAGGCAGTAGTAATATGTTGCTATAAGGGAACAAAAGGATAGCAAATGAATCCCAGAAATCTTTATAAAACCGATCGACTCCAAACCATAAGAAAAAGTAATTTCATATGAGAAAAGATATTCAAACTCTTTGCACTCGAGTTGTCTAAGTATAGGTTCTGGATTCTTAATCAGAAGCTTTACATCTTGTTGTGGTGGAAAATTCCATCTCAATGTAAATATCTATATAAATTCTCTTTGTGTCTTTATGTGATGTTACTGTAGACATCTTGATTGTTAAAGCAAATTCTTGCTTGAAATGTCTTTGGAGTCAACTTGGAGTTTTGAAAATGCTTCACTTTGGAAAGTTAACATCACACTTTCCGTAGGGATCATAGAACATCGTTCTGGTGAAGTATAGCTTTTAATAATGTATTAATAGGAAACTCTTCATGACCAATATTAACATTTCTGTTTGAACACAGTTAAAGGACTCCATCTAGATAAAGAAAAGCGTTGGTCAAAGTACATTAAATTTTGACAGTATGAGTTGCTGAACTGTATTCATTGGAATAGTTGCTATGGAAATTCTTTTTTATTTGCAGGTTTTTGCAATGAGGCTTTTAGATAACAGAAGAAATTACAGAGCAAGTTCAAGGAATAGAAGTGAACCTTTTAGTGGAAGTATTCAGAATAATCACTGAATCCTAGTTGCGTAGCACTGTCCTGTTCCTTTTTTGCTGTTCACAAATTGACTGTACACTTCAGTGTTAGTGGTACAATAGACAATTTTCCAGGAAAATTTGGTTAAATGGAATAAACAGGACACATTAGGAAATGGTTTTATAGCTGGTGTTTTTATATTTGCCTCTCCAAAGCTAGGGAGAATAAAGTTGCTCTTTACCCAACACAAGGAGTGAGCTTCAAGGTCCTGGTCTCCCCTCAAGCTCTGTAGCACAGAGTTTGCTTCCCTGACCTTTAGAATGGAATGCGTATAGGTCAAGTATCCTCAGTAATACTTATTTCTTTGTATAGAGATTGTTTTCTTTCTCTGAATCAGATCTGAAAACATTATGAACTTTCTAGACCAAAGTTGATAAACAAACGTGATGTTTTAACAGCCATTATTCTATGTTTTAGCATAGATTTAACAGCCATTATGCGATGACTTAACAGCCATTATTCTGTGTCACTGGTTCTAAAATGTGTGACATTGGGAAGAAAGTTCTTATTATTGTGAAGGTTTTGTGTGGAATCCCCAATGCAGTTCTGTTAGGTGCAACAGCTTATGATTATAAAAGGGGACAAGAATGAATCAAATCTGCTCTCCCATTTCTTTGCTTTTTTCATATGTACAGAATAACTCTGTTTTCAAACATTTAAATGTATGATGTTTAATGTGTACTTGAAATTAAAACAAAAATGCAGTTGTTATAATCAGAAATAACATGTCTTTGAAATACTGTGTTGATGGGAATAGGTGGCTTTAGAAAAGTGTTTGAGAGCTACAAATAGAAGATAGATTTGGGACAAATCATCTGATAGACCAAATTAAGGAATGTTGTCCAAAGGTTATTAATAAAGCAATGAGACGTGTGTAACAGTAGAAAGGGAATCAGAAAGAGACAAAAGCAATAATGGCCTTCAAAAAGACTAAGGGTTAAATCATGCATGACAATTTTAGATGCTTTATTCATGATATAGTCATTATCAGTTGTACATAATAGGAAGTCAACTCTTTTTGCCATTGAAGCAACAGAGAAAATTACTAATGGTTTCAATAAAACAGGTTTGAGCCCGTATCAGTCTGTAAGGGGAGAAAAGCATCCCCACACTTCTAAGATCCCTTTGTGTCTGACACATTCAGAATTACCAAGTGACTGATGAATGCTATCTTAATCTTCAGCACTCAGGGTCATAATTATAACTTAAATGTGATAGATTTCCTACTGTACCAGCAAGTATAGCATAAGAAAGAAACAAAAGCTATTTCAAATGAACTTAAGAATGATGAGGTGTTATTTGAGACTTGAGTCTCAGGTTTATAATTATGGTCTTGATAAAAAGTATGGGGGAAAAAAGGCAATTAAAGGCTGTTTTGTCTGTGAAGTTCCCACACTACACAAGGGGTCAGGTTTTGTAAATCTAATTTGCCAAGGTTTGAATGAGTCATGGCTCACAAGATTAATAAATGTATACTTATTTTTTTGGTTACTGCCATTGAATTGGTTATTTATTCAAAAGGGGGAAGGCTTGAGAGGTTGGCAAGTGTGAACCTTGTGAAGTTGTTAACAAGTGCAAGGTCCTGCATGTGGGTCAGGGCAGTCCCAAACACAAGCACATGCTGG
>NDXB01019121.1:0-19172 GCA_002631895.1 Agapornis roseicollis
GGGGGTTGGAACTGGATGATCTTAAGGTCCTTTCCAACCCGAACTATTCTATGATTCTATGTTCAAAGCCCCTAAAAAAGTTAACTTTGCTCCTCTACTATCAACTTTAAAGATCAGGGCCATGGACACCAGATGGGGCAGCCTTCCTGATGGCTGAGGGGCTTTGAGTGTCAGATGACACCACTGTGTTGAGTTCAGCAGTTCCTCTGCCATCAGTTGGCTGCAGGGAAATCAACAGCCAAAAAGATGCTTAACTGTGGGCAGAAACTGCTCAAGTCAGTAAAATATCATTAGAAGGTGTGGAGCTGGAGTTCCCCTTTACTACCTGATACTTGGGTTTAAGCATCTTTCTGCTACAGGGACACCATTTGCGTAAGACCTCGTTCGTTCCTTTTCTCCAACTATGTAGCATAGATCCATTGCAGCTGTGATTATGAGATCTCCTTTGGCTCCCTCAGGGCTAGCCAGGTTCAGAGGAGACCCTTCAAAAAGGCCAGGTTGGAGAGCAATTGGAGCAACCTGGTCTAGTGGAATGTGTCCCTGCCCGTGGCAGGGGATTGGAACTGGATGAGCTTTAAGGTCCTTTTCAACCCAAATGGATTCTATGATCTAGTTCCTGCCTTTGGATCTACCACAGAGTTGATGGATGCCCAAAACAAAATCACTGCTCTATGCTCTGGCTTCCTCATCTGGAAAATGGAGGCAATGATCTCAAAATCCTGAAGGAAATCATGCCACAAGCAGCTAAAGAAGTAGTACCAACCAATTCAGCATTTTATGAGGCTACGTAGTTATGACAAAGCAGCAGGATGTCAATGCAATTTTAAAGTGATGGAAAATACATTGACAGAAGCCATTTAAAGGATGGAAAAAGCAATCAGTTTCACATGAAGGGAACACTGGGAATGCTCCCTCCTCTTTGCCTTCCCTTCTAAGCAAAACAAAACTACGAGAGGGACCTGTTTCAAATCTGAATGGAAAAATCAGACAACTCTCCCATGGCACTCGTGGAGCAGAGGTTAAGAACGAAGGGCACAGCAGAAAGGGGAGATGCAAGATAAGCTGCTTAGATTCACATCTCCCCATTTCCTCTGCTTTGTAAGAACTGGGTCATATTATAAACTTATGCAAATGTGTTTACTTTACATTTTATTTTGGGCTTAGCCGTACAGTTGTCAGCCTGTATCAACATGTCAGTCTGTTTGTGCAAACAATCATTCCTTCATGGAAGGATTGCAGTAAAAACAGGCAAAATGTTATGACATGCAAAAAAACTTCCTAACCATGACAATAAAACAAAAGCCACTAGAAGAGGGTATGTTTTCCCTCCCAATTACACTGCTTAAACCAAAAGAAATTACTCTGTATATATTTCTTCTTCCTCAAGGATAGTACACAGTGGGATCGCGTCATGCTTTCAGAAAGTACCCCACTGCAAGGGGGATAGATTTGCTGGGTGGGAATGAGGGAAGAGAAGCAGAGCCCATCAGCACTGTTCACATGCACTCCAAGCCACCTAATTCCATGACTCTCTCCATCCCTTCCCCATATAATATCCATGGGGTTGTGGAGAAATAAAAATAGCAGAGATCAGTGGGAGAAACACTAGCCCTGTTGCAGCCCCTTCAGTCTCTTGCAGAGGATGTAAGGAAGGGGTGAGAGAGGATAGGGAAGGGATGAAAGTGGTTTGATGGTGGAAAGGCAGCTGCAGAGAGCAGGGGAGAGGACTAATACAGCAACACTATGTTTGTCCTGGCAACAGCTCTCGGCCGCTCTGTTTCCCCACTCATGTGGCAACATCTGGCCTCACTCTATAGTATTCTCCTATGCTGTACCAGACTGTACCACACAACACTCCTCCATGCTCCCCTGCTGCATAGCACCAGTGAGGAAGACGACCGTGTCAGAGCCTTAGGAGACGTTGCAGGGAGTCTCCAGTAACATGCTTGTGGGTCACAGGGACAGAGAATCTCAGACCCGTATGCTAAAGCCTTGTGGTAGATATATGAGTTATGGAGTGGTGATGCTGTGCAATAGGCAGTTGTGCAGCATCCTGCACTGCTGGAACCCATGGGCCACACTGGAGCTGAGAAGCCCTCAGCCAGAACCACCACCCCCAGGCCATTCACCTTTGACACCTCTCACACAATGATGATTTTTCAAATCCTAAAGGCAATTACAGCCCTAACCCAATTCTGGACTAGCTCCTTACACAGTTTGCCCAGACGAGACTGAAGCTGAGCCCAGGCAGGGAAACGCATCTCTTCCTTCTGGTTTTTCCTACTTGGAAGCATAACTTTGTTTGCCAGGGGCATCTGCTGGTATTTTCTTCCAGGAAAAGAGGAGCAGTGGAGGTTCATTCCCTGCTCAAGTATTGATATTGAAGGGCTCCTGAGAATCAGGAATTGCATAGCGTAACAAGGAACAGCGCCGTGCTGGAGCTGCAACCACCAACTCACCTCAGCAAGCCAAAGCCCCGTGGTTCTTAAAGCTACTTCACTCCTCCCACAGATGAGGTTTTATCTCTGCCCTGTGAGGTTAAGGGCTCTGCGCTGGTGTCAGGTAAAACATTAAGTGGTAATTTAGGAGCAACAGCTACTTCTGTACAAATTCCATAGTGCTCAGTGCAAACTCCAACACGCCTGGAGCTGCCAGCCACTGCGATCCGCTACCAGAGTCACCAAGGACCCACCCAGGCACTTGGCACAAGCTCTGCTCTTGACACAAGGTTCAGCTATGACTAAGGCAAGTGAACTCATATCCATAGATGCCTTCAGCTAGGAAACACTGTTTGAGGCCTCTCCATTACCCTAGGAGCTCTCAGAATCCTCCAATGAGTAATTAAAACCATTCTGAGTGTGAAAAGCACCTCTGAATGAGACCGAAAACTCATGGCAGCTCCCAGCTTACCTTCCTGGCGGCAGAGCTCCCCCAGGCAGCTGGCACAGCCGATATTGCTGCTCTGGTGCACCCAGTGTGGCCAAGTAACCATGGCCGAGTCCTCACCAGCTTCTGGATCCCATAGAGCATTACCCCGCTGCAGCCCCAACCCTGCCCAGCTTCCCCCTTTGCACAAGGAGCCTGGTGCTCTATTCCTCCGGAACCTACAAAGGTCACTGTGGGAAGGCAGTGGATGATTCTCAAGTAACTCATGTCTCAGCTTGGCAGAGAATTCAGGTGAGATGCCCTGTTAAGTGCTGCCATGGCCTTTGAGGGCAATGCCCTGAGATGAGGACAAGTCCTAAATGCTACGTCTGCAGGGAAACAGACCCAAGCCATGAAGAGAAAGAGGTTTTTATCCCTCCCCTGCCAGGCAGCCTGTATCTTTGTTGCAAGGGCTTTCAGCTAATGTAATTAAAGGGGTAAGGGCATGGAGGCTAGCTTATACACAGGCTGCAATCTTGTTATTGTCACTGGGCTGAAGCTGCCTGGGGTCAAAAATCACTAATTAATTACTAAATGAAACATAGCTTTGGGGGCTCAGGTCCTCCTGCTTTGCACACACAGTATGTGAGAAAGGAGATGGATAACTCGGGCACATGGCTCACTCAGCTCAGCACCCTTCCTGCTCTTGGAGCTGTGGCGCCAGCACAAATAACCCAGCACCTTGATTCTCCAGGGCAAGCTCAGATGTTCAATACTCCTGCAGTGACCAGTGGGTCATGCTCATACCATGGCTGAGGGTATCACAGAGCTCCCCTGAATGCAAAGATTTCTTCTTGTGAAACACCTGGCAAACTTTGTGGATGAGCTGCGCTCAGCTGGCAGCCTCCCTTGGATCTCAGAGCAGAGAAAGGCCTCTCGTGTCCCAGAGCAGCCCCCAACACCATGGTGTATGCAGTACCTAAGGCACCTTCTTCAGGACTACCTATTCTTGGGAGTGGTAGGAAGAGTTGGACTATAGCACTGATACAAGTCAATCACTGTTTCTTCTTGATATGTATGGTTTCCCATTCCCTGCCACAGACATCCATATCACTGAGACTCACATGAGCTGCAGGCTGGGGTCTGTCCAGAGCTGGCTCATCCCCAAGGGCATCTGCACTGTAATAAGTTGAACTGTAAGCTGCTCATTTAAATCTCCATCTTACTATTAGAAACTTGGGCAAGCCTTTGTGAGCAGATGAGGTGGGAACTGGTACCTGACCATACCACAGCAGGAGGAGATTTAAAGGGTAAGTGCAGAGAGAGCTCTGCAAGTCACAGCGAAACCTGCCTTGAGCACACTGTTCATGCTAGCGTGGCACAGCCCAGGAGTGCAGCAACCACCCCGTGCTTTTAAAGCCCAAACCCAACGTGTGGCTCCTGCATTTGGTTCCAAGAGCTGGCCGAAACTTGCAGCAGCGCAAAGCCTCAGAGTTTATCTCTGCAGAGTCCCTGCAGCCACTTTTGAGACCTGGCCCACCTTCAAAACTGGAACTGCTACTGGTAGTTGTGTTCTCAACCTATTAGAGGGAAAAGGTCTTGGCTTTTGCTCAGGCTTGCTGAGAACCTCTTATCACAAGAATCTATATTAGAAAACTAGGACAAGACTTCAAAGTTCTTGATAAAAGGAAGGCAGTGACCTCATGTCATTTGGGTTTTCAGGCAATACATTTCCACAGTGAGAATATTTCTTCGGTATATTTTAGCAGAAAAGTTTCTTTTCCTAGGTAAAGTTCTCAGAAGAACTGTAAGAGTTCTCAAAATGCTCTCTTCAGCATAACCTAAAATCTTCAGAGTTTCATATCAGGCTGGAGTTACCAACCACTGAAGTCAATGCAAGTGTCTTCCTGGAGCGGCTGGAACAGAACAGAGCATTCTGGCAATACCATTATTTCTGCACTGAGGGATGGAAACATAGGTTTAATTCTCTGATTCATCTTCCTGCACTATTTGGTGTCTATAAGCTCTACTGTAAGCCCAAAATGCAACAGGGATCAGATGTGAACCAAGCCAACCTTGGTGTCATTAGTGTAAGGAGTCAACCATCCCATTCCCTTCACTGTCATGCACTGTCCCAGCCATTAAAAGCATCACCTGCTCTCTGAGAGAGTAAATATGGTTTGTAGCTTGACCTTCACTCATCAAATACAGGTTCTGGCAGACCTCTGAGGGCACAGGCAGAGCAAACTGCACAGCAGCTTGCTTTCCCACATAGAATAGCACATATCGGCTTGGTGAGAGGTAGACTCATTTACACAAACAGAAGACACTCAAATACACCCACATGAACCTGCACTGAAGCTTTGGGTGAAGGTGGAGTTGTAGCTCTGGTCACTGAGCTACCTGAGCACTGTCCTGGCTCTGACTCACTCTGCTTAATTCCCATTCCTTTGGAAAAGAGAGCAGTCCTGCATCTTCTAGTAACAACTGGGATTGATGCTTCACCTGAAGTAAGCCAGGAACAACTCAAGTTAACAAACATATCATAAGGGCACTGCACTCAGTGTCTGGTATGATAAAAACACAACACAGCCTCTCAGAGTGACCTTGCAAAGTGTCTAAAAGCAGAGAGCACGATGCAAGGGAACTCAAATTACCCAGGCTTAGAGGTGTTGGGAGAAGGATGCAGCAGTTTCCTGTTGGCTTCTGATACAAACTAAGTGTTACATTGCCCTGCTCTGTTGTTTTCCCTAAACTGCAGATTATTTAATATCAAAGGTGAAGGCTTCAACCTGGCTGAGAAACTGCAGGAATTCAGAGCGACCTGGAGGGAATTACAGGAATGCTGCTTGCTGATCAGATTAAAGGGAGAAGCGGTGGGGCTCCCAAGGGTCTTCTTACTCAACCTTTGCTGCTGACAATACCGTGCTTTGTCTCTGATTCCTGCTCTTTAAAATGATTCAGGTTACGGCACTGGAAACGCCTCTGCCTCCAGAGGCTTGCATCCAGCCCTGTTCCACCGGGATGGCAGGGACACCTCAGTGAGATTGAGGGTGGAGAGTCAAGTGCCAGCCCTAGCACACAGTTCTGCATCCTGTTGCCCTTGATACGATCAGAACTCTTGCATGCCCTTTTCTAAAAGAGCAATAGCATTTTAAACCCTTCATTCAGCCTCCCCAAGTCCAAGGTTGCAAACCACACTAAGAAGAAGGAAGAGATCCCAAAAAGCTTTTTGCAACTCTGCAACCTGGGCTGGCTTCAAGGCTGTATTTTAGCAAAGGCACCCTCATCATTTGGGTGTTTCCCCTCTTTATTTAGGGCCCAGGCATCATCTGGTACCTCTACACCCCATCTGCTTCTCCAAAGCAGCAAGCAGTCCCTCCTGAGAGCTACCTCCCAAAAAAGTGGCCAGTTACCTTCCTGCTGAATTCAGCTGGCTCAGTAAACAGGAGGGCAGAAGAAGAACAGTTCACCAAACAGAAACAGGAGTCAGGCTGCTTAATGCAGTAGCTGTTCACAGGCTAGAAGCTATAGGAAGACCCCAGAATGGCAGAGGTTGGTGTGACACCATCTCTCGGGTTGAACAATTCCCTCTGGTGCTCTCAAAACAACAAAATGCATTTTTTTCCCCCCTCCTAAGAATCCTGTTTAATCCTAAGGGCTGTTTAACACATTTGACAGGACCCAATACAGATGTCCAACAGTTCAACCTTAGCAGCAACTCCCATCAAGCAGTTCCACTCTGCATCCACAGCTCAATGCCTCTTGATTATGTCTCCAATAAAATAATTAGTTCAAAAGGCCACTATGAGTCTGCTTATTTTCCTACTCAAAAGCCAGTCCCAGGATCCAAATATGCCTCAATTTGGGGAAACTCATCAAATCCTACTGCATGTCACAACCGCCCATGACTCACTGCTACTGAGCATCTCTCAAAGGCAGGGCATGTGAAGCCAAATCCATTCCTCTAACTCCAATGAAGCGACTTCAGCAGGATATACATGACTCACTGAGCTGTTTGCTGCAGGCCATGTGAATTTGGTGCACTTCCTCCTCATCTGCAGTTCTCTCATTCTACCCAATGCTTTTAGGTAGCAACTTTTGGTGGAGAACCCTCTGATCTCTGAAATTTCTGCTCCGTTTCTGCGGCAACAAACACACAACCTTTGTGATCATGAATAAACCCTATTGTTTTCCTCCCATCGCCTTCTTCCCCAAACTACTTTCTACCTGCTACTGTCAGCAAAGCGAGGCCATCTGCACAGCTTCCACCTACCTTGAGAGAAAGAGCTCTTTCAGCTCCTGGAAAATGAAATTACTCAATGACTCGGAATAACCCCCTGAAGGAGCACAGGTAATTCTAGGGTTCATCACTGGGATGAGGACGCTGCGGTTTACCAGCCACCTCCTCACCCCTGCCTCTTTCAAAGTAATAAACAGAATGTTTCTCTTGTTTCGGTTTTGATCCTTGCATCTGCACCGTTCTGGGTTTCACCATGAGTCCAATGACCAAAACCAGCCTCACTCCATCCCTCTTTGCTCCCAAGGAGAGTTTGTAAGGGGGATAAACTGGCATTGCAGCAGGGTGTAAACGGGTTTGAAACACATGGAGACAACTGAACGTGAGCTGCAGGGCTTGGGGTGTTTGGCTGCCTTGGTGGCTTCCTGGGGAAAGCACGACTCCGGGTGAGCGGCACAGCAGGGCTTCATCATTACTCACTGTGAAACTCAAGACGGGGGGGAAAGGCAAAATCAAAGGAGAGCAGGAGGTGAAAAGAAGGCAAAAGGGTGCCTTCAGGGCTCCTTTCATGCATCTCGCTTCACAATCCACCGGTCAAGGCTCCTAAGCAGGAACAGAGACACTATTCAGGACAAATCTGGATGTTATCCCAGGGCACCAGGGACACCAGCAAAGGGAAAGTTTTGACAGGTGAAATGACCTTAATATAATTAGCCCTGCCAGCCCCTCCTTCCTTTGCCTCCTTCACCTTGCCTTGGAAACGGTAGTCTTTTAATGAGCTCCTTTTCCCCCCTGTAACACAATACCACTGGTTCTCCACTCTTTTGCTCGCACATTTCAAACGGGACATACATGATCTCCTCCATCCTCGCTCCCCCCCCCTCACACCCAGCTAGATGGACATAGAGAGATATTGCCATTGATCTTCTGCTGTTGACTGGGGTGGGGTTTTTTGTTCAAGGCTGAAAGGAACCCTGGTAATAGAATGATTTGGCCTGCAAGTCAAATCCCCCTTGATGAACAATCAGACACAAATGTCAATAACAATTAGATTGGCCGAGGGCTCCAGTCACTTAGGACTTCAGTTTTCCATCTACAGTGCTCAAAATGAAACCCTCAGTACTGTGATCTCCAAATCAAGTTTGGCATCAGGAATGAAAAGACATCAACAATAATAAAAGGCGGATGGCAGAATAAGAGCAAAAGACAGACAATAGGGTTGTGTGTGTGTGTGTACATGCACATGCGCACATAGGAGGAGGGAAATAAAGTGGGAGCTGATGGAAAAATCCATCAAGAGATGAAATCAGCCCTGCTTAAAGAAGGATCTAAATCGCCTCAGATTCCCCTCCCAGACAAGTTCTGCTCCTGTGGGCTTTAAAATTTCCACCTCCTGCTGTCCAACATATCAAGCACGGGAAGCAAACGAAGGGAAGAAAGCCCTTAAGTGCAGGCTGTATTTTTTCCTGTTCCTAAATTGTAAATATACAGCGGAGGCAAGAAATGCCCAATCTAATTAAGAGCAGTTGAGAAGTATGGAGACAGGGTCCTCCCAATGGGAATGCTGCAGGTTAAAGAGGTTAAAAAGAGGAATGTTCTGCCTAATGAGGGAAGTTTAACATCGTGCGCACACTTCCCACTGGTGAGGCAGGCTGGGTAGAAGGGGATTAAAGACGTGGAAGACGTGGCTCCATGGCAAGAGCAGGTGTGTGCAGGCAAGCCCCAGTGATGTCTGAGTGAGGGCAAGATGTCCTGAGGTTTGTAACTCGGGGTAGCAGCTCAAAACATGGTCCTGAAGGGAACCTACATTGAAGCTGTTATCCTAAATTAAAAGCCAGCTTGCTTTGCTTCCCACTTCACCCTGCAAGCATAGGGCTCAGAGATAGCTGTGTCATATCAGCCATCATCAGCCCCTTACTGCCTCTACTGGGACACCAAGCTAGGAAATAAAACAGCTAGCACCTTGGCACAGAGTGCTAACTCCACTGCCAGTGATATTGCTCCTAAGGAGAGGTAATACCAAAACCGTTTCAGTTCTTGTTTCACTGCACACAAGCTGAGTCTGTACCGACAGCCACGGTACCAGAAGGCAGAATCTGCAGCCTGGCTATGCACCCCAGGTGTGGTGATGCTGCATCCTCCACCCCAAACCTCTCCTTTCCACCATGTATGCAGGCATGGAGAGAAGCAGCAAGTCCCTCCTTCCCCATGGCTGGGCACTAGGATGGTGGCATACTCCATGAACTCCATCCATCCACTCTGCAGACGCAGCCCATGGGTCAGGCCTGCAGATGAAGGAGTCAGAGAGATACTGTGGGGTGAATGGAAATCATATCAAGTAAAACAAGTATCAGGCAAGGGGAAACTCAGGACTGGAGATATTACATGAGGGGATTTGAAAGGATGCAAGCCATCTCCAAAGAGAAACCTGTGAGCTCTCCTGCCAAGTGTAAAAGCCATTTACTATAATGCAATTCTTATGATGAAGTATATTTAGTCCTGTTACTCGGTGATTCCTGATGGCACATTCAATGCCTCATGGAGCACAAAGTGAGCTCGCACCTGCACAGAGCATGTGGATGTTATGTTATAGTAGGAACTTCTACCTGCTACTGGCACTGGGAAAGCAAAGGCCTCCCACTCCCTTGGCCACACTTTAGCCATCAAGAAAACAGGAGGATGCAAGATGCAGTTCTTAACTTCCACTTCATTCCCTGATAAAGCACTCAAACATTTTCTAGCTGCAAGGACCACCTTTCCCCTTCATGGGTGGAAAACACAGTCCACACTCAGTCTGTAGCTCAGTATTATTAGATAGCTGCAGGACACACTCCTTAGCACACAGAGAAGGATGAACAAAGTACCTGAAAAGAGTATTTTTCACTTTTCTAGGCTAATTCTTCTGCTGTGATTGCACTAAGCTTTCTGACTAGGCACAGAGATTAGGAGAAGGTTGGATTTGCCCTGCTTAGATGCGCAGCTCTGCAACTAATCCCCGTGTTGGGGAAGTCACCAGTGGAGCAAGAAGCTGATCTTCACTAATGACATCATGTCACTGCTTTGCTTCACTTTACCTAAATGGGCTTCACTATTAATTCTACCAGAGCATGTAGTGTGTTAAGCTATATTGCAGCTGGTTAAACACAAACACTGTTTGCGTTTACTTATTTACTGCTGGAATGAAAACTTTCTCAATAGGCTCTTTGAGAGGTGTTCACCTTCTTGTCAAGGCATTGGGAACGTCAGTCGTTTGCCTGCTTGTTGATTTTAGGCTGAAGAACTTTATATGCGAGGGGCAAGGAAGAAGAGCAGAGAGCTGGTTGGGTTTTGTAGTTGCATAGTCACTAAGCCATGCTCCAAGGGGTAGGATTCCTACTGCAACAGTCCACATCTATCATAGATGTCCTGTTCCCCTACACCATCCTGAGCTATTACCTTCACAGGTACCCTGTGACAGAGGTTCTCCCATTAGCACTGTTTTAGAGACTGGAGATGCAAAGAGTGCCACTTCAGTACTTTTTCTGAAGCCTCAGCTCAGTGTTAGATATTTACTTCCCACAGGACAACGTGCCTAAATCCCAGAGCAAGCTGCCTTGCCTAGACACAAGGAACTAGCAGCAATGCACACATACCAGCCTTACTCTCCTTAAGCTTTCAAAATGCCTTGGCAACCCCTATGGGTTTCTGCAGCAGATTAGAGATGAAACAGAAGCGCACGAATTCCAACAGCAGAAAGCTGTTTCCATGGAATCCCAAGAAGGAATTAAACGAAACACCTTAGGAAAACTGAAAACGTGAACTTGCGCAGAGCAAGCCATTTGGTAGCACCTCCATGGGAGAAGACAAGATCTCCTATCCCTATGAACTACTGCTCCATCACCTCGGCCCCATAACATGCAAGTGCTGCCCATGTGGGGACAGCAGTGGCCAGCCTGTGTCCCAGCCTGAGCAGGAGGCAGATGGTTTGCAGACTGCTTGGTGACACGTCTGCATCCCCATCTCTCAGCTGTGCCTGGATGTCCCTGCTCACGTGGCAGCAGAGGGGAGGGAGAGCGCTGGGTCCTTGCGTGCACATGGAATCACAGCAGCTGCGGACAGGAGAGCTGCCAGCACACATATGGAGTTGGCCTCCTCCCTGGCATCACCACCCAGTGCGGGGCTCTCTGGTCCTGAGCAGCGCCTTGGCCCACCATGGCAAGACTGCTGAGCAGCTCAGCGTCTCCCTTTAAAGTGCTTTTCCCCATGTGCCTTCCCCAGGATAATGGCTGCGGCCCAAAAAAGTTAGCAACGAGTTCTTGGGAAGCGGCTGTTGCTGCAAAAATAAAGTATCTGTTCTTGCTAAGGAACTTTTTCATCTTTGAGGGGCAAACACAGATCACATGGTTTCCAAAAAGGAGCTGCTCTGGTTTACAAATACAGTACATTAATAGCTTTATAAACATTTATTCAGTATGACAGCTGACTGCAACATGTGGCATTAATTAGAAGACTCAGCAATGTAGCATATTAAGAGCTAAGTTAAATCTGAATTAGCTGGGTTTGTTGAGACTAAACACCCGTGGGGGAAGTCCTCGGATCTAATACATTATGACTCACTTGACACGGGAGACCCACAGGCCCGATTCCCAATACACTGGGGGGCCTTTATTCATACTCCATCTCCACACAAGAGCTGCAAACTCTCAAGATACCATAGATCAGAGGGTGTTGATGTTGGGATGTTGCGACAGAATGGGGCGCGCGAGTCCCTGGCTCCCAGCTCCCCTAAACCTTCCTAAGGAGGCAGCAACACAAGCTCCCTTCTCCTTCCCAGACACAGAAAAAGAGCCCAGACAGGAAAGGAAAGGATTTTACATTCCCCTGGGCTTAAGGATCTTGCTCAACTCTCCC
Organism: Agapornis roseicollis; assembly: GCA_002631895.1. Lineage (NCBI taxonomy): Eukaryota > Metazoa > Chordata > Aves > Psittaciformes > Psittacidae > Agapornis > Agapornis roseicollis. The sequence continues at coordinate 11,996 of NDXB01019121.1, forward strand.
ACACAGTCACCTTCCCAGGCATGGGTGACACAGCTTCTCTACCATATACAGTTAATGGTGCAGCCGCCCGGGGTGCTCTGTGTCACTATTGCCATGAGGCGCTGGCTGGCAGCGCTACACATGCCACTGCCACACGAGCTCAAACTTGTAACTCAAGCTTGCTGCTCTGAAATTGGCCAACAGCTTGCGTTTTAGTTCAGGGGATCAAGGCACCCTCTGGCTTTCTGCTGCCTTGGCAGGGGTTCAGGGTGGTGTATTTAGGAGCTGCAACACAAGGAGATGGGGAAACCATCGGTTCCTCTTCTCTGAGCATCACCAACCTCCTGTCTCTCACTTGGTTCATCTGAAACAGCAGTGAGGAACACTTGCTTTGCTATCCTCCAGGTATCACCAAGACTGTTACAACCGGCAAAACATTGTGAAATGCGTAGAACATCATGTGAGCATACCAGCCTTGGTAGGGTTTTACAGGCTGAGCCAAAGCCAGCCAGGTTGCAAACATCACTGGTCAAACATCATCCATTAGGCTATTTCTACCATTTAAACCCATCTCTTGTGTCATTTGCATTATGTCAAATCAGAGCAGCTCGCTGACAGCCAGTGAATTTACATCAGAACTGATTGAATTTCAGGAAGACCAGAAGCAAGTTCTGCATCTCAGATCAAAGCAAGAGCTAGCTGAGATTATGTAGTAGGGTAAAAATGGACCAGCACAGCCCAGAGTGTTGTCATCTACCATGTCTCAGCTAATCCATAGTAACAAATATACCAAACCCTGTTTGTGTGATAACCTGATATAAATATATTGTATAAAGTGATAGATATTTAGGACAAGCACAGGACAAACCATCTTGGTTCACATTCAAGCTGTTGCAAACTGATGCTTTAAGTGATTTAAGACACTGTAGTCCTCTTCCGTCTCATGACAGCTTGGCAGAACAGACCATGAAGTCACCCATCAGCACTTCCAGCAGGCAGGAACTTTGAACCTGAGCTGGGAATTAAAGCAACAGAGGCAATGAGGTCCCTTCCACCAATCCCATGCAAAGCAGGCAGGCAAATATGGGCTTGGGAATGAGCAGCTATTTTAACAGCCAAAGGTTTTCAGTTCACAAGCAATGCCTGGCCAATTCAGCTTAAAAGCAAAACCAGGGACAGGTCACAACTGGCTGGTGCCACAGGGTCCTGTCCCAGTTACTGGCTCACAGAGGAAGGTAATGAAGGTGACAGGCAATGACAGACAAGCAGGTATTTCACCAGCAACATGTGGTTTGATTTGGAGGTCCCACCTAGGCACAGACACATTGAGCAATGCAGCTGTGAAACAGTCTGAGCAAGTCTGTTTTCACCTTATAGCATTAAAGCCAACTTTTCTTGCCCTGGGCTCCTTACCTTGGACAACTAAAAGTGTATTTGATTACAAGCACAGATGAGAGCACCTCCAGAGGTGCTGAGTCCCCACAGTCCCTGTTGATCTGAGCCCTTGTTCTTAGAGCCAAATAAACCACCTCAAAAGCAGTCAGGTCATTATCTGTGGCAGTTTCAGCTTCTCAGAAACAGTATTGCTAATATTAATTGCCAAAAGCAAATAAAATAAATCTCTGCTTGGATCTGTCTTCTTCATTATCCTGGATCAGATACTCCCACTCTTATCCAAGTCTGTCCCCCTTCGTCCCTTCACACACTATTTTATCCCCCATATATCTGCCAAATGGAGAGTAAAACTACTAAAGTGTGACTTAGACAGCTATTTCTCTAATTTAAGCCTCTTTGTCCTTATTAATGTTGCATCAAGGTATGCTCTCCATTGGCCTGCAGCAACTGCTTTTGAATTAGGTCAGCAATAAAAGTGAAAAGCAGAGGACCAGAAAGTAAGATATAAGTTTATTACCAAATAAATTGTATCATGGTGTTTCTATTACAATCTTAACCTGAAATAAGAGAAAAAGCTGGCCAAAAGTTGAATGTTTGCATGGCAAATATTTCTTGAGACACCTACATTTCAAACTGGCATGAAAAGCCCAATCCAGACTTTGGGAGAGATGAAGACTCATGAAAATCATTTGTTGTGACACTCTCCCCCATTCTTTGCAATAGGAACTAATTTCCACTTCAGCATTTCAAATGGAGCTCATCTCTTTTGTCCTTTGTATTATAAATAATGTGTAGTATAATGAAAGGCAGGATTCAGGCAAGAAGCAGCTTTTCAGCTCCTCCTAAGAGAAACATTTTAGTATGTTCCATGTTTTTTCCAGTAAAGTCAATCCTCATAGGGAAAAAAAAACCAACCCTCAACTACTACAGCAGCTATGAGTAGAACTAACAAACACCAGCGATAATTCTCTCTCCATGGCAGTCTCAAAGCTATCTATGTCTTGTACACAAATGAAGTCTTCTCTTCAGTAAAATAAACCAGAATTGCCAACTCCTGACTTTAACATAAATCTCTGGATATTTGAGATCTACTTGAAGGCCCCAAGTCCAGGAAACAAGCAATTACATGAGAGTCTCAGCTCTCATTCAAAGGAAAATGGAAATTCAAAGAAGTCGGTATCCTTGGTGTTCCAAGGAAAAGCTTGGAAGTATGACCCAACTACAACCCAAATGCACAAAATCCAGAAGCCAAATAAATAGACTTCCTATGTATTCTTTCTAGCTTTTGACACCAATCTCCTGATTCTGAAGCATTTCATGTTAGCAGAGACAACCACTGAATCTGAATATGACCCTTCAGATCATTTCCCTCCAGTACTTCTATAGAAATTGAGGTCTATAGTGCAGTTCCCTTTGGAAGGTATCCTTGGAAATCCAGTGATTTTGCCACATTTTTCTGAAACAAAGGAAATAAATTTAAGAGCATCAGGAGGATGAAGCTGATTTTAATGTACCGTCAAACCTGTCATCCCTAAGCTTGAAGAACAAAATCTTACTCAACAGCTTAGACACAGTGCTGACCAAAGAACAAATCTCCCAGTGGCAACTACGTGCCTAATAACGCTCTTCTACACAAGCCTTCTCCATCAGGATCTGAAGTCAAGATCTCCACATCCAAGAGGATAGTGGCCACATGGGACCACTAACTGCCCTTACAAAGAACCAAACAGCCCTAGTGACTCCCACAAGTATGGGATGAGGCAGCAGCATGCTGTAGCTATCTGCTTTTATGCCAGTAAATCAATTCCATTTACAGTCAGGGGATACAGGCAATTCATCTGTATGATTCTTCACATCCTGATGAAGCTATCTGAAATAAAGCAGGTGAATCAGGCCCTAAAAGTAGCTGTTTCATCTGACAGGCTAAATGTAGATCTCTACATCTTTGACCAGATGTACAGCACATTTAAGGTGGAATCCCTGTGCTCATGTACCTGGAGAAGACATCTCCTATGATGCTAGAAGTCAGGGATGATGAATCTTGTGTACCTTTGAGATGTGCATGTATCCATCTCTCTGATAAGCTTGGAAACCGATACCTGCTCTATTGCTGAATTTGGATGAAATTAAAGATCTCAAAGTGACTACTGCAAGTTCCATGTAAGCTAACAAGTAGGAAAACACATGATTAGCATCCATGTTTTCCCTTGCTAATAATAATATGCAAAGCTCAAGTAGTGCCTTTGAAATACTCTGGAGGTAGAAAGTTGTATATAAAATCCAAAGGAAAATTTAGTGTGTGTTTGTGTGTGTATACTCTCTCTATGTTTGTGTACATACACTTGATGTCTTATTGGGCCATTTCAGATGCTAAGACTTTAAATAAACCAGTAACACTGCAAGGTTTCCAGCAATACTTATGGTGAGACCCTCATTTTACTGAGCGATACCAAGAGTAGTATTTGCCAAGCCTGCTTTAGTTCTACTCTTACAGTCAGAAAGAGCACGTCAATGCTTCAGAGCATTGCCAGTACAACCAGAACCTCATTCAAGCTTGGCATCTTTCACCAGAACCATCGTGCTAGGAATATTCCTGCAGTGTGAGTGCTTGTTCCGGCACTAAGAGGACTTTGGACAAGTTCACGGGCGTTTGCTGCCTCATGAATTCAATACATCCAAACCTTGGGAGGGGAGGGAGTTTCAGGTGCAGAGCTATTCTAACAACTCCTACACATGGGATTGAATATTGTCCACTTAAATACCCCCATACACTCAGAGACATCGCCCTTTCCATTGAGGAAGGGACTTCAATACAGCCTGATGCGGTCCTTTACCCATCACCAAACCTGTTGCTGTACTAGTCTGTCACCGTGGCTCATACTAAATCCAGTAACCTCAAAGGTTAACCACTTCCCCAAAATTTCCAACCTCTCCCCATCTGCCAGTAGCATGAAGCACAACCAGTAACCAGCATAACACATAGGCTGTCCTTCCTACAGAAGCATAGCTGCCCATCATAAATGCAGCTCCCACTCCTCTACTCCAAGGAGTAATAGATCCAATACTTTCTATTTCGATGGTCTTTAACACTGCAGCGTGAATCTAAAGATAGGAGCCAGAAAAAGTTCCAATTGCAGAAGACTCAAAACCTAGAGAGTCAGGAGGTCTGGTTCTAATCTTCAATTTAACACCAGGGTGTAACTTCAGGCAAGCCTGGGTTTCTTTTTCATTCTTTGATTGTTTTCACTGTAAGCTCTTCGGGGCAAGAACTGTGTCCCATTGTGTTGTTACAGGGTGTGGAACAATGGGCCCCTGACCTCAGCTAGGGAATCAAGAGATTACGAGAATTATTTGGAGGAAATCTGTGGTTAAACAAGGAATTGGAATCAGCCCTCAAGCCCCCGTCAAGTGCCAGCACCAGATGACTATCCTTTTTTTACCCTTCATTAAAAAGAAGTCATAATCCGCATTGATTGTTGTCCAACATTGGCCATTTTTCACACGTCTCCTTGCCTGCCCAACATCTAAGAGCCTCCTCCTTCCCCCGGCTCTGCTGCCACGCTGGGGCAGAGCCTCTTGCCTTGACAGCGCCTGCAGTGGCGACTGCAGCCCGTTCTGCTTCTGATAAAAGAAAGGGTATCTGGGGAAGGAAGCAGGAGAAGGAAATCAAAAGGAAATGCGAGGGCTCGCTGTGTTTGTGTGCGCGCATGGGATTCTTCAGCTGTACATCGGAAATTAATCCCAGCCAGGGTGAGCTCTGTGTGGTCTCACTAGCCATCCAAGTCAAACTCCAGTTCACCCCGGCTGCCAAGCAGAGTTGCGGAGGAGAAAAGGGTTCAAGACAACGTGGAAAAGGAACAAAGAAGCCAAAGAGAGTGAGCTGGTGCTATTTTTCCTCCAAGTTTTCCACCCCCTTCCCTTCTCTTCCTTTTTGTTTTTAAACAAACCACCTGGATTTTTAGATCTCCAGAATCCCATTAAAGGGCTTTTACACCTTCATGAATTGGAAGCGTTTGATGAAAAGGGGTAACGGGAGAGAAGTGTTGTCTGCCTGTGGCAGGGGATGAGGAGGGGGAAGAGGGGGAGATAATGGGGCATGGGAGCCCTTAATTTCTCCTGTCTCCCTTGCCGGTAATAGGGCTGGATGTAAACACTGCTCTGGTGAATGTTGGAGAGTGATTACAGGATAGCTGGGGAAGGAGGAAGCATTTTGAAACCACAAGGAGGAAAGCAGCTCTTTGATGGAGGGTTAGTCATTTCTTTCTTCTCTGTGCCCTCGTCCCTCGTGCTGCAGCCCCCCTTTTCCCTCTGTCCTCCACCTTCTGTAAACACAGCAGCACAAATGAGATGTGGGCCAAGCTGTTAAACATCTGAAGGCAAAGTGGGCTCAGCAACAGCTTTCACTCCGTTGGATACAAAAGAAGAGGCTAATAATGCTGTATTAGGCCTTTCTGGTCTCGGTTGTGGAGTTAGTTGTCCTAGGCTGTGCACAAGGAGCCCGAGAGGAGGGAAGACACAAACTGGATGGAGAACGCTCCTGGAGCTGGATGTAAGTTCAGAAAATGAAGGCAGTGTCTTCTCAGCAAGGATCAGGCAGGCATCAAAGTGCTGCTGGCTGAGCCAACAGCAGCTCCAAGGTGTTCACCTACATGAAAGGTCCAGAGATGACCTTATCAGAGCAGACCTGAGGTTCACCCAAGCTAATAGCTGCTGGAGGGGAATATTACCATCCCTTACCCCCGGAGGGGTTTTGGAGCTTCATATTCAACTTCTGACTGAGGGAAATCAGCTGCTTTACTCTGCTTTGGTTTCTCTCATGTGGAAACAGGGAGGCAACTACACCTCTGGGAAGAGCTTGTGTCCAGTGGCTGGGAAGAGCTGGGCATTACTGATCAGGCTGCATGTGGAAATGCAGTGCTAGAATAAACTACCCATGAGGGAAATCCCTTGGCATAAACAAGTTACTCATCTGTTCTCACACACAAGGCTTCCATGTTCCTAAACAGTGGAGATGTTTTCACAATTCCCATCTAAATTCATGGGAAGGGCAGAAACAATCTGGCTTTTTGAGAGTTTTATAAGGTTTGGGGCAAAAGTCCCTACCTTACCCCTGTTAGTCCTGCAAGGACTGCTCATTGCTGCTATCTGGGCCAGACTCCTCCAGAGCAGAGTTGGCAGAAGCTCAGTGTGCATCCCCAATTCAGTGCTTGCTTTCCAGTACACACCAGTGAGCAGCTTCTCCCTCCCTCAGCCAAGTCCACTCCTGGCAAAGAGCAACATGATTTTACAAGATCAAGGATGAATTCAACCTTCAGGTCATTCCTAACCACTCCAGAGACTTTAATAGGAGTCAAATACCCCCAATTCTACAAAATCCCATAGGTACTGGGTATGTAAGTATCCTAGCCTCCACCCAAAGGATTTTCATGGATCTCAGATGGTGATTCAGCTCTAATCGGTCTTTAACTGAATATAATCTTTTAATTAAATCTCCTGCTTAATACATCCACTCCCCCCAAACACCTAATACTTTTTGCCCTGGGCTTGTAGTGTTTTCTTGCATGACAGCACTGCCACAAAAGCCTCCATTTAAACAACTGTAAATGATGAAGGATACACATCCTGTACTAAATACACATGGTTTACAAGCTGGAGTAAATACATCAGATCTCTCTGTTGCATATACACAGCAGTATCTATATAAAGGTCATTATTTTAAAGGACATGGAGCTGTTGGAAGAAGGCCAGAGGAGGCCACGAGGATGATCAGGGGACTGGAGCATCTCCCATACAAAGACAGGCT
>NDXB01019122.1:0-18238 GCA_002631895.1 Agapornis roseicollis
ACAGTGTCCAAGGCCTTGCTGAAATCCAAATAGACAACATCCACAGCCCTTCCCACATCCACCGGGCGAGTCACCTGGTCATAAAAAGAAATCAGGTTGGTCAAACATGACCTACCCTTAGTAAACCCATGCTGGCTGGGTCTGAAACCTGAAACAACACCTGCTGACTGTCAAATATGAATGAACTTACTGGGGATAGGAAAGAAGTGGAAGAGAAGAAATCAGCTCCTGCTTTTGCCCATATTTTGCCTTTGGCACTCATCTATTTGGTAGAATCATTGGCTGTCTGCGAGTCAGCCTGTTGCTTAGCAGCAGAACAGCTCTCCTGTTGCTCTGGAGGACTCTATCCAGGGACACCACAGAGGAAAGGATTGGGCCATCTTTGCTCTCAAACAGCAGGTTTCTGGTTTTCCTTTATCCATGAATTACAGCAGCAAATCATTTACAGAGAAAATACCTTGTTCCTCAGTAATTCAGTTTAAGGATGTGTAAAACCAGTCTTGATATCTTATTTAGAGTGCTGTGTTATTCACTGAATTTATCTGAGTCTTCTTGCTGCCAATGCTATCATGGGCAAATGTTTGCCCATTGAATAAGACATATGTATCCTTCTGGTTTGTTGATAGCCTCATGGATCAATAGCTGTCAGTGGATTATAGATAACCTGTTCCTTGCACTGTTGCTTGTGGAGGGGTGTGTGTGTTTGTCCAGAAATTCACATAACACAATAAATAAGTAGGCATGTGGGTATTTGTTTTGTTCTGCATTGACATCCAGCTAAGACAGAGGTACCACTTCATGGTTTACTGCGCAACACTGGGTGATCAGCTATGAGGATGGCACAGAAGCTGTAGTACAGTTACGTGCTACCTCTCAGAGCAGTGCTCCGAAGGCAGTTACACCATCATCCTGTTCCTGAGCACCCCAGAACAGACATGTGTGCTTAACTGATTGCAAATCCTTCTGTGTCTTCATGGTCCTGTCTGGCCAAGCCCCATTTTGGAAGCTTTCACTCAACACAGCTGGATCCAGCAGTTCAATAGCTGAAAGTAACTGATGCTTGAGCAGATGATCTACAGGTGAATAGTTCAGGGAAGACACAAGACACATGGGACCGGATAGGAAGAAAAATTCAGCCTTCACAAAGTGGCCAAGTCCTTACAAACAGCACTAAAATCATGTCCTTTGTGCTCTGCTTTGCTCTGCTCTGCTCTACCACCTCCTCTTGGAAAACCTCATCCAGTTGCCTTGTCTAGTGCAGCTGCTGCAGCTTCTGCTTGCAAATTCCTGTTGGCTGATCTCAGCATAAGAGATGCTCTTCCATAAGGTCCTATGCCTGATGGCAGGACCACCACAGCTCTGATCACACCACCTCTGACTCCTGTTGTGGCTAAGCACCACACTGGCCCACTGTGTCTTCTTGCAGCTCAGCTTTCCCTCCTGCTGAGTTCAGTGCCAGTAGAATTAGGGAACCCAGTGACTTGCCAACAGGCCTTTGAGCCTTCTGCACAGCTAAGCTGTGAGGTTGTCAACCACATTTACCTTCGGAACCAAACAGCTTAGCTGTGAAGGTGGTCAACCGCATTTACCTTAGGGACCAAAAGTGCTGGCCCAGCCTCAGCCCCTCCTCTGCATTGCAGCCCCATTGCAAGCAGCCAAAATCTGCCTTTCAGGTTCCCTGCTGTCTCCTGTGCCTGTTTCCTATCTATTCTCTGCACGTGATCTTCATCACTTGGAGCAGACCTTCATGGGCTGCTTCCCTGCCATCCCACCACTAATCCAGGGGCCAGTGCCAGCCCTGTGCTCCAACTCACATCAGTCCCAAAGCACCTCCTGTTGCCTTCCCTTGGAATAAGACCTCGTGACCTCCTTTCTTCCACTTGACTTCTTGAATGCATGCCCCAGACTCATCGTTGTTTTGGCTTTGATGGCCACCACACACCTTCATGTTGGCTGTGGTGCAGCAGAGCAGATAGGGGATGGATTTAGACCTGACATGCAGCAAACAGGGTGGATGGTCAACAACTTCTCTGGGATGTGTTGGCAACTGTTCAACCAATTTCTTGCTCAATCTGGAAATACCTATCTATTGCTGTAAAGGTAATGGGTAATGTTATGCAGCACAAAGGATAAATTCAAGGCCCAAATGGTTCCTGTGTCGTAAAGAGGTATTTTGAACTCATGGCATTAGATGTGACTGATGGCGCCCGCTTGAACTGATGCATGTTTTGCTGCTATACACCAAAGCTCACCTCTTCCAGCTGGCACGGGGAGATCTGGCTGTGTTTTGTCTGCTTTGCACCTCATCAGCAGCGAGGATGCTGCTGGAACCAATTTAGGTGGTGATGTGGTAGACAGCGCGTGAGGCAGAGCAGGATGTTGGGAGTGGCTCCGCATCTGTGTCCCATCACGGGGTCTGGCTGGGATTTCTCAGCTGGCTGTGAGAAGAGCAAAGCTTAGGGAGTGAGGAGCACATGTGCCCTGAGTGCACAGACACAGCCAGTGCGCAGCGCTTAATGAGTGAGCTTATGGCATGAGGTTGCAAGAGCTGGGTCTGTGTCACTCACTTGTAACATCTGGATTTGTCCCTTCAGCCCAGCAGAGCCTTAAAACTCTTCCTGCAGTGGTTAAAATGCACAAAATAGGGTGTGGAGCAGCTCAGTGTTTGGGAAGAAGTGTAAGGCTGGTTTATGGGTGAAAGGAGCCTTAGGAAAGCCAAAGCATTATCATATCCCTATTCATAGAGTGATGGATGTTGAAAGGGACCTCTGGAGGTCACCTGTCAACCCCTTCACACTCAAAGCAGGGTAATGCTTGCTTGTTGGACTGTAGCTTGCAGCCACTTTCTTTACTGGCTGTGCATGGTTAAGTTTGAATTTCTGAATATTCCTTGCAAAATTCCTTCTATTGCTTGCCTGGTGTGCACATCATCTGTGAGAGCTGTTGGGGTTGAATTGGGCCGAACGGCAGAGGGGAGCCTCTCCTCCGCACACCCTCTGCTCCATGGAAAACAGTCTGATTCAGAGCAGATTCCAAGCCTGTGGATCTGCAGAGGGATGGGGTTTATATCAGAGGGCTCTGATGCGTAAGGGGAGATGGCACCCGCGTGCGCAGAGATGGCTGAGCCATGCGAAGGCCAACTCCTAAACTGGAGCAGATGTCACCCACTTGGCTTTGCCACCTATTCTGCTATCAGCAGCCCTTGGTTGAGCACACGGACACAGAGCAGCAAAGGTGAGCAGCTGGAGGAGGTACCATCAACAGCCATAACTCTGTCCACCACAACTGCAATAGCTCACAATGACACCCGTTGAGCAATGCCCTTGGTTAGAGAGGGTCCTCTGGGTGGTTGGTTGGGACAGGCCTTGACAACTGGCCTCTCTTCTTCACAACTGTTTTTCCTGGCCTTTGCAAACTTTCCCCCAGCCCACATCCCTCTTAGAAGCCCTCAGCAATTCCTTTGCCCCTGGTTTAAATAATAGCACAACCTTTCTGGTGGTTATCTGTGTCCTACCCAGCACCTCATCAACAGGGCATAGGGCTTATGTCTGCCTCATGTGGGCAGGCACCCTCTCTCTTTTGCAATCTATGAAAGGCTAACAGAAGAAAGCTGGTTGCTATCTGTGCTGTTGCTTAATCCTCAGTCTCCAATTCCCGCTATCAGCACTATCAGTGAGACTTTTCTCTCTGCCACCATGTTGCAGAACAGCAGATAACATAATCCTAAATCCCAGGTACAATTTTGACCCTTCCGCCGGTACCGACCTTATATTTGAAAGCAAAGTCTCTTGCATCAGATGAATCACAGCTGGTAATATTCTCCTTCAGCCTCTATTTCCTTAGTATCAAACCAAGCCCCATGTGCTTTCTGCTGTCTTATTTTCCTAAGCTATTTTCAGTTTTCATTTGAAAACGGCGTTTAATGTGGCCATGCGTGGAAGGCTTTCTGGTAAGAGGAATCAAAAACCCATCCACAATACATCTTTCCCTCCTGAAGAGCATTGATTTATGACTAAGAATTATTCTTGCTGCCCATAAAGTAATATTTTCCATCATGCTGGTTACACACAGGCTAAGATTAGTTCCAAATCCAGATAGCTGTCGGTTTATCAAGCCATCTAACATGCACATACACATGCACATATGCTTAAAAATGATTCAGTGGCCAATTTTTGTCTGTTGTATAGAGTAAATTCAATCAAATTCATTACATTGTCTTGGCTTATTACTGATGGAGTTGGCACTGGGATGTGATCCAGGGGCTGCATCTGTGTGGGTATTACCGTGATCACCTGCACTTGTCTTAGACACGACTTTGTGTGCCAATTGCCAAGCAATAGTAATATTATCTGGTTTATTTGATGTTAACATACTCTCACAATCACAGTGTCTGCTTTACTTACACATAAAAACGTGTCCTAGGAAGATACTTTCATCCTTAATTGTATTACAGTAAAAGCACAGGGTTCATGATGGCATTTCTTGGAAAAGCCCGAGTGATTTGGGTTTAAGCTGTGTGGAATGTTATTGTGAGCCAGCCTTCAGACTCCTGTGGGTACTCATGGCATGTCTATTCAGGGAAAGACTAAGACTGGACTCTGTGGGTTAATGAATTAAGTAGAAAGGGTTCCCTTTTTCCAGGGAAGGAGCAACTGCAGCACTGGGTTTTCATGGAAGCAGTTGTATCCTGGCTTGGAAATTGCAAGCATCGTTGACCTTTATGTGTATGTGGATGTAAACTCTTTTCCCTACATCCTGGAAGTTTGTTTTATCTCCTCCAAAGTTAGGACATGATCATTTCCCCCCAACATCTCCAAGCTGTCATACTCCTTTGACAGCGTGACAGGAGCTAGAGGAAAATCCCCACACATCACAGGATTAGGATTAAGGATCCTGCAACCACGCTGTTACCTCTGAGCATCCCTGGCCCCGGGCTGCTGCTCCTTAAATGGTCCATCCCATCTGTGCCATTGGCACAATGTGGGCTGCAAGGAGCTCAGCACATCCTGGCTGCCATGTTTCATCCTGGAAGTGCCAAGGACCCGACCTGTGTTGTATCCATTGTACCAAAAAAGACCAGGGGGAAAAGCCTGAGAAACCCATTCCTTTCCCAAATGAACATGGATATCTGTGCAGTGTGACCTGTAAATTCAACAGTGATTTAGAGAAAACATGGGCCTCTTATTCCTCAATGTGGCCATGGGCTGCTAATGGGGAGTTATGGTCTGTATGTGCTGCATTATTTGATGGCACCTCCTGCTTCTGCAGTATCAGTGGCTGCTGGAAAACCCTTTCTGAACCTTGAGCCAGCTCCATAAACTGGGAGCTAAATTTGGCTGCTTTAGGAAAACCACCCAAAATACCTTCTGCATCCTTCTCCGTATAGAACGGTTACTTACATAGTTTGAATTCATCTTTTGAGTGCAAATAAGGCACCAGGGCTAACCTAGAGCCAGGATTTTCCAAACATGTTTCAGGTATTTCTAGTCTTGGGTACCTGACATGCAATCTGCATGGACCAAAAGCTATTGTCATGTGTGTCGTGGTTTAAACCCAACCAACCACGCAGCTCGTTCACTCACTCAGCCCCCCCTTTCTTGCCCTCCCCTGCTTCCAGAGAGATGGGGGGAGAATCAAAAAGAATGCAACTTCCACAGGTTGAGATAAGAACAGTTCAGTAACTAAGGTATAACACAAATCACTGCTGCTACCACCAATAATAATAATGATAAAGGAAAAGAATACAGCATCCCATCAACCACAACAGATAACTCACAACACCCCACCAACTGAGTGCTGACCAACCACCTCTTCCAACCACCCCGAGAGAGCTAGGCCTTCCGGATCACCCCCAGTTACATCCTGGGCATGATGTGCTATGGTATGGAATACCTCTTTGGTCAGTTTGCTCCTGTCGGTCCAGTCCTGTCCCTCCTTCCTCCGGGCCTCCCCTCCTCCCCGGCAGAGCATGAGGCTCACAAAGTCCTTGGTCAGGGCAAACATCGCTCAGCAACAACCAAAACCATCGGCCTTATCAGCCTTGTTCCCGGGTTAAGTTAAAACACAGCTACTAAGGAGGAGAAAAACTGACTGCAACTGCTGAACCCAGGACAATGTGCCAGGTTGTTCACACAAAGACCCCTAACATGGAATGGAAGACTTTGCTGCCTGCTTCTCTTTGTAAAAGGAGTTTGTCAGTAACTGTATAATACATGATCGTACCCCCCTACCTTCTGTTTTGGGTCCTTCGGTGTGGAATTAAACCAACCCACACGCAACAGCATCTCTCTGGGACTTCCTATTTAAACCTTATTATTTTCCCCTGTGGCAGCAGGAGAGGAAGAGGCAGCAACAACCGAGGACAGAGGAATCGGAGCAGCTGGAACAGGATAAAATCCAAGAAAACAGTGAACGCGGGTGGATTTTCTCCCCTCCCCAGCATCTGAACAGTTTTTCCATCCCACAAAAAACATGCATGGGAGGGAGGTGCTTTCCTCCCTGTTTAACTGCAACAAGGAGCGTGCTGTGAATAAAAGGTGCTTCCAAAAGCATCTGGAAATATTTCCCACTCCAAGCAAAGGCTGTGGCTCCTGCTGCGAATGCTTTGCAGCATCCAAAAAAAGAGAGGGAAAACGTAGGGAGAAGCAACTCCAATAGGAGATTTTCATGACAGGTGGAGGAAATGAGGACTGGATGCTGGGAAGCAGTGGGTGCCCCATGGGGATACTAGCGTACTGTGCTGTGAACGCAATGACACTGAACCTCTGTGATTTGTTCCCAGCTGTCCTGGTGTTTCTCATGATAGGAACTACCTAGATAAGAGCAAAGCATGGTCTGTGGAACCTCTTGCAATGGGGATGATTCCCACCAGTTGCCAGTTATCCTGGCTGGCAGCAGAGGGGATCACACTGGCTTTTAGTCACCATTGGCTGGGTTGCCATTTCTGTGGTGCTCATTTGTTGGTGATACCAGACTGTGGCCAGTTCACAAAGTGGACAGCACCCTTCTGAAGTGATGGTGAGGATCACTTTGGTGTGCCTGATAGATTCCACATCCAAACCACCTCTGCCATGGGCCCCTTAGAACTGGAGATGCAGTGTGATCCTGGAAGCGTGCATTCCTAACCAGGGAGTTTAGGAAGGGCTCTATCTCTCCCCTGACCTCTTCTACTTTGATGGGTGGAAGGATTTGTAGTCAGTGTGTGAAGCTGCAAGAACTTGGTGCTCAGTTGCTGTGCTCTGACACAGCTTTTCCCTATGACCTTGGTCCTGTTCCTTGGTCTCTTGGCGTTTCAGTTTCCTGTGGGAATATTAAGGTTTCTCTTACTTTGAGGATGAGCTTCTTATTGTCTGTGAGGGACAATGGCAGAAATAGATGCTGCCTATTGGCACCTATGTATGCTATAAACAGCTCTAAGCAAGATGCTTCCCCCTTTCCTTTTTGCAAGCACATACCTGATTCATGAAGCTTGCTGTTAGCCAGTCCTGCTTGCAGTATTTTCTCAAGAGCTGGTAATATAATATATAATATTATATATTATATTATAATATAAATGATGCCACTTTTACAGGACAGAAGGTGCACAACCAGACCACAGACTCATCACTGGGTCACAAATCTCGCCCATGAGGACACAGTTAGTTTATCCCAGTTACTAGTGATGCTCCAATATCATCTCGTGCTCCCATCCTTTCACTTGCTGCCCTTCTGACCAGGGTGTGTTGGGTCTATTACTCATTCCTGGACAATGTCAGCTGAAGATCAGAGGGGTTTTTATGATTTGCTTCATAAAAGGCTGGGATTTTCTGAGCTGGACACACAATAGCTCCTATAACCTAATGGAGGCTGCTCAGAACAGGCTGTTCGCTTCTGTCTTCTTAGTGACAGACTCCCAATGAAAGCCTCATAGAGTGATATGTGGAGAATAAATAAAGACATAACATGGCAGAGAAGAGAACCTGAAAGTTTTCTCATGCGGGTGTCTGTCTGTTGAGATGTATTTATTATCAGTTCCATATCATTTTATGTTTTCCAACGTTTTTCAGATACATGGGATGATATAAAAATATTGACTCTCACGATGGTGTTATAAATGATTAGAAATTACCATCTGAGAAGTTTGTCATCTGTAATATATAACACAATGGAAGCATGTTGTGTATATCTATATATATAGAGATATAAAAATCTATATTAAAAAAAGTAAAACAATAAAAAAGAATCCCTTGTCAGAAGCAATCCGTTTTCTGGGAATATTCCGGATGTAAAGTGGAGATTTACAAACCCTGCAGCCTGTGCACAGAAAATGGATGAAAACACGTGCTGCTGGTTGGTGTTAAACTGCAGTGGCATTCCTGCAGCTCTCTGCATCCAAGCCATGTGTGCAGCATGGACCACTTCCAGCCGGGGATCCAGCAGCACTGCCTTCCTCCTTTCCAATACTTTGGAAGACTGCACTTCCCTGGTGGGGTTTGTATGGGGACAGATGTTTACTAGTCAGCAATTGGCCTTGAGAGGCTTTGGATAGGATTGAGCACCTTTTTTGCTTTGCTTTTCCTTTTTCTCCCCAGATACTAGGAAATAAATGGATTTAATTCAGATGAGGATGGGAATTGCTGCTGCTGCTCATCACAAAAGTGGATGTTTGCTTGTACGTGAAGGTAACTTGATTTTTGACGAGCATCTATTTCAACACAATTGTGCATCCATGGGAATACAATTCACGTTTCTTGTGCTAAATAAGCAGACATCTGTCAGCTGAAATAAAACTGAGTGTGTTTGACTTTATAAGCAGCAGGCTGCTGTTGCTAGGAGTTGCCACCTAGAGAAGCCATGGCAAATGCTGTGCATTTGGCTATTGATAACTGTTGATCTATGTGCCAATAGCAATAATAAGGATGACTGAACTGGCTCATGGAAAGATGAAAAAATTCCCAGGCTTGGAACTAGATGATCTTAAAGTCCTTTCCAACCCAAACCATTCTATGAGTCTATGATTCCATGACTTTTACCCTGGGTTTGGAAACAAGTGATATCTATTGTTCTCACGTTAGCCAACACACAGAGGGATGTGGAATGAGAGCATAAAGGGCCAGAAGTGAAGAAAACCATGGTTTATATTGCATTTCTGTGAAGAATCACTTATGGGAGTGTGATGGTGGGAGAAATGGGCCCACTGACCTCACCAGAAAGACTCACATGGGTAGCAGGCAGGGGCTTGACCAGGGCAGGGATATGAACCTGCTTGTCTTGGCCTGAACAAATCAGTGCTGGTGAATCACATTCACAAGCAAAAGAATGCCTAATATCTTAATTCAGTGGGCAGCCTCATGTAAGGATCACTCTATTTTATGTCATCCTTGAACTATCCGTTTTTCTCAGTCTCTTCACCATCTGCTAGCCATTAATATCCCTTTGGAAAGCCAGGAATTTCTTTTCCCCCTGAAGACACATAAGTATCCATGCTTCCTTGACTCTTCACAAAGCCTCCAAGAAAATCTCTCTCTCAGCTACTTGCTAAAAACTATTTTTAGGGAATGGATTTGCTGCTGAAGGATAATTCAAGCTTTTCCTTCCATCCAGACACATTCCATGAGGCCACTGCACCAGCCTCTTCACTTGGGTGGAATAAGTGATCAAGGCCAAGGTTCACCTCCAGCAGCTGGGGAGGGTGAGACTCATGGCAGTTAACAGCAGCCACCATCAGCTTCACCTCCCTTCATAGTCACTGAAGAGAAATAGTCACTTCTACAGTGTGTGGCATCTGTCCTAATGCACCATCTGTCCTAGAATGAGATGGATCGTGGCCCAATGCTCTTGATAGACTATAATGGGAGAGTAGCACAATTAGTTGAATGGATACTGTGAGGTGTTCCTGCCCATTGGCAGCAGAGTTGGAATTGGATGTTCTTAAGGTCCTAACCCTAACTCAATCCTATCCTGTGATTCTATGATAGCACCTGGTGGTGGACAGGATGGGCACCTCTTTCGATCACCTCTGCTGGAGGTGGAGGTATGTCTATTATATATCAGACAAAGAAAAGGATCAGTGAGAGCTTTGGGTTGAAGTGTGCATGAAACTTCATCTATGCTCCTGGATGGCTGGTGTTGCACTGACCCCAAGGCTGGAACAAAACCCCAATGCCAAATAAATACCTGAAAATGGATGAAGACTTTTATTATGGGGCTGAGAGTGGATTCATTCAGTCCTTTTGAATATACTAAACACAAACACTAATGGCCTCTTCAATGCTAAGAAAAATATCATCCTTAATGGACTTGAGTCCTCACTGACCACCCTCTGCCTAAAGTATCTTTGGTGTCATTGGCCAAAGTCAGGCAATGTTGTCCAGGCTGCTTCTGTCTGAGTTAATAGGCAGCAAGCTACTCCTCTAGGGATTTCAGGTGGCAGAACTGTGAAATATGGGTGAGATAAGGCCTGATTCTGTTTCTGAATAGTCCAAGGAAACACATCAAAACCAATGTTTGAAATGCCAGAACTGTGCCCTCTCATTACTGGTGTATTTTCAGCACACACTTCCCTGGGTTTTGTTACAGAAATAGCTTTGGGAGGGGGAAAAAGGAGAAAGCCCATGAAAGTCAAGAGCAGGAGGATTTGGTGCATCTTTAGAAACCCCACATTGGTTCAATTTCATCCCCTTTCTTGTCTGGAAATGGAAAACGTTCTTGCAATTTCTAATCTTACAATCTTCCCTCTGCACAAAGCAGGGGAGGTGGAGGGAGGAAGGTGGGGAATGCATTGCTTGTAATGCCTAGCTTCTCTCATTAGATCATAGGCTAATTCCTAATCTCTGTGTTGCGCAGCCTTATTTACATTACATTATCATTTCATTTATGGGCCCCTCGGAGCTCTCCATCACTTTGGGGAGCTCTCTAAATTTGCCTTTCATCACGTATTAATGAGGTGTTAATAGCTCACCCAAGCCATTTTTGAGCAAATACCACATGATGTGTGTGTTCTGTGCAAACAGCCCTTGTGCTCTGCTAATATATGACTGGTGGGGACAAGGCGTATGCTACTTTACTGCTAATTACTTCTTCCATATGCTTTGCTTGCACACAATGTCCCATAGAATCATAGAACAGTCAGGGTTGGAAAGGACCTTAAGATCATCCAGTTCCAACCCTCTGCCATGGGCAGGGACACCTCACACTAAACCATGGCACCCAAGGCTCCGTCCACCCTGTCTTTGAACACTGCCACTGATGGTCCCAAGCCATTTGGAGTCCAATGTGGAGCTCTGCAGCAAACTGAACTCCTTGAAGGTCTATGTACCATGTCTGGTGTTAAAGGGGAGGAGAATGGCACAGAGTCATTGAGGATGGGGCAATTTCTGGGGTCTGGTCCAAGGCAGATGTGCTACATCTGCACACATCTGGCATCTGGCTTGCTGGGTGTCCAGGTATCGGGTAGGGCATTGCCTGCAGGAGCAAGGGTGGTGGATGACCTCCTGCTGCCCAATGTGGTGGGGCTGAAGGTCTGAATCTGTGCCATGCTCTTCGGTGTGCTCAGGGATTTGGGCACTTTCGACTTGCCTGTCACTGCCTGTCCTTTAGCAGTCAATTCTGTCAGTGTGTTTGCTCCTGGTTATTGATTTCTGCTGTGAGCTTCCACCCAGACCAAGAGCACTTTTTCTCCTTTCTTTCTTTTTCCTTTCTGTTTTAAATGACCATCACGAATGGATTGGGCTGGGTAAAAAGAAAGATATGAATTTATGGGCAATTCATTCTTTGCCAATTATATATATCTGTATGTGTATATATGGGTATACATGCACTTTATACATATATGTGTGTATATGTATAATATATTATATATACTGTACATATATATAATCCTATATATATTTTATATATATATATTTCCACCCTCCTAAAATGAGCAAGTTCCAGATGCAGGGGGAGAAATCCAGCCTCAGCACCCTCACAGGGAAGAGCTTCTGTGTTACACACTCATGCAAGTGATGGGAAAAAGCACGGTGATGTCTCTTAAAAACAGGTTAATAACCAGCTTATTGACTGGTCCCTAAGAAATAGGTACCATGTAAGAGAGAGGATACTAAAGCTTCTGCAGAAGGTATTATTGTCCCTAAACCAGCCCTCCTGGAGCAATCCCCAGCATCCCCCTGTAGGACCTGTGTTGTCTGTGTTACCTAGCACAGGGAGCTGTGATAGGTAAAGCGAACACTCTTGTTCTGCATAATGGACCTGATCACTTTGAATGGCTTGAAGAGACAACACTGTCCTGATGAGCAGACCTTGTTACCTTGTTCGACAGTCCCATTAGCAGGGAATGACATTTGCAGCCCCATCCAGAGGACAGGGATGTGTTTCCAACAGCCTTTACAGCCCTGCCTGGACCAGACCCATCATGGAGCTCAGCTGAAGGGATGTGGTGCAGCCTTTCCTTAATGCACCTCCCATGAATTCTCTGGGATATGTGACAGGATGAGACCCCCTTACAAATGACCTTTTAATAACAATAAAATCACTCAGTGGTGCACTTTATGTTGATTTATCATTGCACAACATGAAGAGATTATATATCAAACGAGGCACTAAAATGATAGAACTAATAAGAAGAGGCCAAAGGAAGATGGGGAATAACTGGAAGAAGTTTCACTGGTATTTGCAGTCAAAAGAGATAGGAAACCATGGCTTATCTTGAAAGGCCATGGGAGGGATGCTTTTCCTCCTTCCTGACAGCTGAAAATGCAGAGATTATGTCAAAACAGGCTATGCAGAATCTAGTCTTTCCTGTGAGGGTGCTGAGGCACTGGAATGGGTTGTCCAAGGAAGCTGTGAGTGCTCCATCCCTGGCAGTGTTCAAGGCCAGGTTGGACAGAACCTTGGGTGCCATGGTTTAGTGTGAGGTGTCCATGCCCATAGCAGGGGGGTTGGAACTGGATGATCTTAAGGTCCTTTCCAACCCAAACCATTCTATGGTTCTATGATTCTATCTCCAACAACTGGGGATCTGGACACTTTCGGTATGCTATTTTTTTAAATTAAAATTATTCCAAAAAGGAGATTTATCCAGAGATTTCATGTATTTTGATTTTATTTCTTTTA
Organism: Agapornis roseicollis; assembly: GCA_002631895.1. Taxonomy (NCBI): domain Eukaryota; kingdom Metazoa; phylum Chordata; class Aves; order Psittaciformes; family Psittacidae; genus Agapornis; species Agapornis roseicollis. The sequence continues at coordinate 13,093 of NDXB01019122.1, forward strand.
TCTTTTGATTTTATTTTTTGGCCCATTGGCATAACAAATACCAAAAGTTAGACTGGCAAACACTTGAAGATCTCTTTTAAGAGAAGGAGTTACAAGAAAGAGCAATGATTGCCCCTTTTTAATGAAAGGGGCAATTATTCCTCAGGAGCTGTTAATTTATGCCCCTTCCTAATACTGGGTATAAATATTTTCATTCCTCAAAAAGTGTTTTGTATAGAGTTTGCTGCTGGGAAGAGATTCCCAGCTAAGATGGAGTGATTCCCATTGTCTTTGGTCTTGCATCGGGGCCTAAGGACCATGGCTGCAGCACTCTTTCCAGTGGATCTTATCATAGAATCATAGAACAGTTTGGGTTGGAAAGGACCTTAAGACCATCCAGCTCCAACCCCCTGCCATAAGCAGGGACACCTCACACTAAACCATGGCACCCAAGGCTCCCTCCAACCTGGCCTTGAACACTGCCAGGGATGGAGCACTCACAGCTTCCCTGGGCAACCCATTCCAGTGCCTCAGCACCCTCACAGGAAAGATCCATTCCAAACCTCCCCTGTTTCAGTTTGAACCCGTTCCCCCTTGTCCTGTCACTGCAGTCCCTAATGAAGAGTCCCTCCCCAGCATCCCTATAGGTCCCCTTCAGACACTGGAAGCTGCTATGAGGTCTTCACGCAGCTTCTCTTCTCCAGACTGAACAGCCCCAACTCTCTCAGCCTGTCTACATATGGGAGATGCTCCAGCCCCTGATCTTGCTGTAGAGCANCCTTCAGACAAGCTGCTATGAGGTCTTCACGCAGCTTCTCTTCTCCAGACTGAACAGCCCCAACTCTCTCAGCCTGTCTACATATGGGAGATGCTCCAGCCCCTGATCTTGCTGTAGAGCACAACCTGGTTGTACTGGTGTCAGTGGTTGTCCATCTCTTAGCATCGACATCCACTGCTGGGTCTTTGGGCATGGTGTGGGGCATCCACGGAGTACCAAGGAACTGATTTAGAAGGAAACATCAAGTAAGCCCTTAGGTTTGGACTGAAGCAAAGCTCACAGGAGTTCAACATTTTCCATCTTTCAGTGTTTAAAGGGTCCCACAAAGAAGATGGAGCCTCCTTTTTTACAAGGAGTCCCATAGACCAGATGAGGGGTTGAACAGAAGAGGAAATTTTTCCCCATGAGAACAACCAGCCATTGGAATCATCTCCCCAGGGAAGTGGTGACTCCCCAGCATTAGACACATTGAAGGTTCATGTGGACAGGGTACTGGGCCATCTTGTTTAGGTCATGCTTTGCCAAGAAAGGTTGGATCAGATGCTACTTAAGGTCCTTCCAACCTGGAATTCTGTGATCCTATGATTCTATGACTTGTTCTGTGCTCCCAGAGCATGCGTCATTGCATATAGAGAGTGCAGACATTGAGCCAGACTTGGCAATCAGAGATACCCCAGCAAGTCTCCCAGCTTCAGTGCATGTGATGGTGAACCAAGGCCAGAAGGAGAGCTGGTCCCAAGGTGCACTCACAAAAGCCAGTGCACTCTACCCGCCTCCTTTTGCAGGTGAGAGTCTGAAGCAGCCAGATAGCAACCAGTGTTTAACCCAAGAATACCCTTGTCAAAGTGACATGCATGGCAACTGAAATGATTTGTGGATATGGGTTACGTTTGAATAGATGCAGTAAAAGATGCCAGGAAAAACCGTGGAAATGTCAAAACGTGCCTTTTCCCCCTTTATGGATTGCTGAGAGTGCGTGTTTCACATTTCTAAGTGTTATTTAAAGAAAACCTCATTCCATAGCAGACTTTTGGTTACAAAAATGGACCTAGGTAAAAGAAGAAAACTGTTTAAAACATGCCCGATTCATTCTGCATGAAACAAAAGGTGTGGAATGAGCTCTTTGTCATTGCGCAGCCTAAGAGCAGTTCAGGTTCTCCCTTCCAGTTCTACCTGACCTCCTTTGTCCTCCACTCTATTCATGAGAGCAGCTACTGCACCAGGCAAGGGCTGCTATCAGGAGGCTAAAATTCAGCTCATCCCTGTGGATGTGGGAGGTCACCTTCTCCAGCCTCTTTCCTCTATTCTAAGCCTTAGAAATTACCCGACATTAACATTTCATCAGTTGAGGGATTTGGATGGCAGCTCGCACAGTAGCTGCCTAAAAGCAGTATTGGCTGTGCTGCAAGTCAGCCCTTCCCAGGGTATTTTGGGTGCTGCTGCTGTGATTCATTCAAGTGTTGGTTATGACTGTAAGGTCATGTAGTCCACTAATGGGGACTCTAGTCCACTGTGTGCTTAGGAAGATGTAAATCCAATAGAGGCTGTGAAAAGAAGGAAATCCGAACAGGAATGATGTCCTAAAGCACAAGGAAGAAAGTATTGTAAGGAAGAAAATAAACCAATATATATAAATAAGGGGCTAACACAGTATTTCATGAGCTCCTGTCTTTGACAAAGTGTCAATGGGGCTCTGGAAGACCACAGACACTGATGGATGAGGGTTAAGGTTAAGGTTAGGAATAGGGTTAGGAGTGTGCACCAGTGCGCTCTTTATGTGTTTCAGCTGGAAGTTTAAATTTAGGAGGAAGAATTTGGCTGTCTTGAAGCAGTTTTATGTTGCCAAATGTAAAACCAGGACTGTTTATAATGCTTTCCCAAGGGTTTTCATAGTGAAATCTGCTTTGCCCTGCTTGATCATCGAACGCTTTAAAAGCATCCTTGGGCCTGGATCACTCTCTCGCACAGGTTCACGGCCAGAGCCAGAGCTTGTGCCAGCACAGATGGTATTGTTAGACATGCGAGAGGAGCACAAAGATAAAAGACAAGAAGGTAAGTGTGCTTCAGGAGTGTCAGCCCTCCAACTTTGAAGTGCCAGGGCATGTTTGCTGCAGTCGTTCCTCAAGGTCCCCATAGAATTGCTGAGAGGAAGAAAGCCGTGCTTAGAAAAGCTGCCAGATGACAAGACCCGGGGATGTAGGGCACTGAGCAATCACACGCTGCTTCGCTTGCTCAAAGGGTACCTGCAGGGAGGAGAGAGGGATGGGGCTGCGTGTGTGTCTTTGTGGGAGTAAAGGGGGAGAGGAGGAAGGGGTGGGAAAGTCTCCTAAATGCTTGTAAACACCTGAAAATCCATCTTGTGGTTACTCCTCTTAAACATACACACATTATATATATATATATATACACACACATATTATATATATACATGTTATATATATACACATTATGTATATATACACAAATAAAGATATATACGTACTCATATACATATGCATATACAGATACGTATGCATTTACTTACCCATATACAGATACATATGCATATGCATATGTATATACATACACATGTACATATACATATGCACATATACATACACATACGTATAGACATACCTATACACATACATCTATTTCTATATGAACATACAGCCCCTTTTGAGTTGTGGGCTGTGAGCAACCTGCTGAGCTCACGTAGCTTGGTGTGCCTGGATGCTGTGTCGGTGTGAAGCTGCCCAAAGCCATGGGCATACAGGAGACCTTCCTTGGTGCTGTCTCACCAAATGCTAGGGGTGGCTCTTTCTGGTGTGACACCCAGAGGCAGCCATCCACTGGGAAGGGAGCGTGAAGGTTTGGAGGAGGTGCAGAGCAATGCCCTTGTGCAGTATCCTCTTCACCCAACTTCTTGCCCCAAACCATGGACATCTGCTATGAACAGAAGAGGATGTTAGGTCTAGCACAGAACATGGCCAAGGTCTAACCTCTTATAGCTGCTCTTTTAGAGTCCTGGACTGAAGCCTGGGCACACCAAGATCCACCAGTAACATCCAACTCTAGGAGTTGTATTTACAGGGTGAAAAAACCCTTCTGTATCACGGTGCCACCTCCCCGTTGGGCCCTGAAGGTCTCAGTAGCAAGCTGGTGAGATCCTTAGGGTAGTTTCATCCTTGGGCCACCCTTGGGACCTGCTCCTTGACCAGGCTTCAAGGCTTGGTTCAAGGCTTGATGTACTTTCTACCTGCCCCAGGAATGCTTATCCTGGGCAGTATAAATACAGACGCCTTTTAGGTATAGAAATAGGTAACTCCTGACTGATCCTTGGTGATCTCTTTGCTCCAGTATCTCCTGCCATGAACTTGCCTGTGGCTGGTTCATGGCCACATGCTAATGGGAACTGCCATGTGATGGATTTGGACATTCACTATGAAGTGCCATGTGCTGGGTTTGGACGTTTAATACAATGTGCTATTTGAGCATCTTCTGCAGCTGTCTGAAAATCAGAAACTCCTGATCATTGCTGCTGAGGAGCCTTTTGCTCCTGTTTATCAACAAGCTCCATCTTACAGCAAAGATTATACACGGTAAACCAAAACCAGCCACTTCTTACCCAAAGACTAAGGGCAGTTCTGAAATGCAGCAAACCCTGCTTTTCAGCCCCATCCTGCTGTGAGGAAAAGCCTCCTCACCTCTAGTGATCAGAGGCCACCAACGGGCAGCAGCGCTGTTCCCAGATGCTCTTTGATCCTTGCAGGCTGACATCACCCCCCCCTTTGAAATACTACTTTATTATGGGAATGTGGGACCAGCTCTAATTAAAAATGCCATGGCTGAGATAGCAAAGGAAGGCAATGAGAGGAAAACTCAGCCCAGAAGAGGTCACAGCAGAGACAGGGTGGCACAAGGGCCTTTGAGTCACAGCTATTTCATTGTTAATCCCCCAGCTGTGTGATCTCAGGACAAGCATTTAACCTCAGCGCCCCACTAGTCCTGCCTGTGAAACGCAGGTAATATTTCCTATAGCTTTAAAGAGATTTCTAGGGGGAAACACAGCACAGGTATGAAGGACAGTGACTGTAAATGACCACAAAGTCCTTATTGCTTTATATGCTCCATTTGAAAATCACTTTTCCTCTATTTTGTCCATTAAAATCCAGGACCACAGATTACATGGAAGGAGATTTATAGAAGTGATTTCATCAACTCCATTCTGGCTGCACTGTGGGATGTATTCACACAATCTTCCACCAGCCTGTGACCTGCCATGGCTTATTAAGCCTCTGCCTTGATTATGCCTGTATTGCTGATGAGCAGTCCTGCTTGCTAAAGGTGCTTTCCTACCAGGCTTGTCATGCTCTGGCTTCAGATTTAGACCTTCAGGGTTTTGGGGCT
>NDXB01019125.1:1799-16947 GCA_002631895.1 Agapornis roseicollis
AAAAAAAAAAAAAAAAAAAAAAAAAAAAAGAAAAGAAAAAAAGAATACTAAGGCCAGGTCTAAGAGTTTACTTTTTAATATCTGATGAAATTGTGTTACTATTTACTTGAAGAGCTTTACACTTCTACAGTGCTTTCCATTTGTCAATGAGTGCAGACTATATAATGGTACCATTATTATATAGACAGTTGACTGGGTTTAAGACATTTAAGGTTTTTTTTCTCTACCAGAGATGAGATAGTATGCCTGGTTATGGATATCTGTCACCCTAATTCTACCATCATATCATCTTGTCTCACTTCACTTCCCCCCAGACCACATGTATTCTTGACTGATGTAAGCTTGCTTTCATTTTACACACCCACAAACCTGGGTCTGTGAGACTGGATTTTATTTTTTGTGTATATGCTTGCTCATATACCACAGTTAAAGAGCGCCTTTCAATCTTCAAAACATTTGTCCTCCTAACATCCTGGCAAGCCAAGGAATGATATTATTTCCTTTAAACATAGGGGAAATTATGGTACTGAGAAATAGTCACTTTTCTGAGAAACTCTGCAGCAAAGTAGGGACACGAACCAGAATTTTCCAGATAATGATAATAATCACAAAAGGTTTCTACTTACCCTACAATCACGTAGTGGCAGATTAGGGACATTTATTTGTTTCCTCTACTAAAATAACCTTCTATCTTTCAAATAATACTGAACATTATTCCTAAATATACATTGTTTTCTATTTTTTTAGAGTAAGAAATGTGAGATCTCTAAAATGCAGGCAGAGGATGCATGACTGAATCATTTTTCTAAAACTAGCCTGCTAATGCAGTAAGGTGATGCTTCAGAGAGAAAGCTATAAAGTCTGTGAATGTGCAATTACTGCATATTAAAATTCCAATTACAGACCTTTACAAAAATACTAATGCTAATTAGGTAACATGCTGATGATCTTCATGATGGTATAAGGTAAATGACTTATTTCCTTAAACTTCTAACACCATTTCATAACAAAAGAGATCTATATCACAGTTCGGATGACAATTACAATTCATTCTTTCTCTCTTTCTTCTTTTGTTGTTTTACCTGAAATGCAAAGTTAAATTTGAAGGGACTGAACTAATTTAACAATATGATTCCCAAGTGCCCTTCCAGAACAACAAGAAAAGATAGAAACAGAAAAACTTAACACAAATGATGCCATAGCTTAATAAAATTTCAGAATCTAGTAACACAACCAAATCCTGACATTACTGACATTACATTCATTTTGGCATGAACTGAAAATATGGCCACAGCAGGACATATATGTGGAGACAGTGTTCTCACAGGAGAATGGGTATTTGGTACATGAACTCTGAATAATCCTGAAAGATACAGCAAGGCCATGAGAGGCCTGAGGAAGCTTAAGCAAGGGAACTGGAATTCACTGAGTTATGAGAACTGTAGACTGTTGGCAAGCTTTCGAGGTCAAGTTCTCACACCTGTGCTTGCCCAATTGTATGTTAGTAGCTAAGGGTCTTCAAGACATGTATCCAATCATAATATGCCAAATCACTGTAAGCATATGTAAGTAATAGTATATAAGAAGTGAATGCTTTGTAATAAATGGCTGTAGTCTGATTACATTGATCTCTGACAGAGTCCATTCCGTGACACATATGCGCTAATTGGAAATTATACCATAACATTCAATATATGGAAAGAGGTTGCATAGCATCTGTCTGTGTGAATCAGTGACACAAGAACTATTTGGGAATGCAGAGTGCCTCCCCCAGGGAAAAGTTCCATAGCTCTGCCGCACATCCCTGACCTCTCACCATAAACTCTGTAACACTGCAAGTTCCCTCAGTTTAAATTTACAGCTGCAAATTTTCCAAACTCCATTTTATATCATGCAAGATTTCCCTCTTCTTCTTCTACCCACAAAGAAACTTACTGTAACGTCCCTGCTTTGGTAGCCAGAGATTTTCCTCAGGCTTACATATTTACCCTTCTCTCATATCCTTTTATTTTTGGGCCAACAATTTCCTCCAGTTTGATTAGATCTTTTCCTTTATTGATGTCCAGTCACCTTGTATGAACTTAATAGCAATCATATCATATGTGAATAGGTAACTGGGTTTTTTAGGTGTTGGCATTGGTTTGTTTATTCCCATGTCTGTTTCAAGCATATTTTAACCTTTATTTTGAGCAACAACAGTGCACATTTCCATCTCTGATAAAATACTTTGTGTCACACACCATTCAACTTTTTGATTATGTTATTGTATCTGTGCCCCACAATCACTCTGTGCTAGTCTAAAACAGCCAATACTGATTTTTTTTCCCAACTGATATCCCTGTGTTCTCAGCAGAAACTCTTATTATTCATCTGCTTGCACTGCACAGGTATATTCTCTGTTTCTCTCCCTTCAATTGTTGCAGATTTATTTCATCTTTCTCCCTTACAGATGGCCAAACTATACACGTAACTCCCATTTAGATGTCTCAGTGCCTTGTACAACATCTTTAATATTTCTCTCTCTCTACTTACAATGACAGATCTCACTGGCATTTTTCATGGTCTCTCCACATTGCTGCCTAATAATCTTCCCCTTTGTTCTCCCTGGTTGTCTCCAGCTGAGTCACCAGGCTGGGGCAGAAACCCTTGTTATAAATCTTCCAACTCACAGCCTTACTCTTTGCACCAGCACTTCAGCATCACGACTACACTTCTACCCCTTGTGTGCTGAGCTGCATGCTGCCTTCATGTAGAATATTCCTATCAGTCCTAAGTCCTAGGTCAAGAAAATGCTATACTTCTTATTTTTATTTTTTATTACAGACCACGTGAAATTCTCTTTACTATTTTCTACTTACTTCCAGAGCATGGGTGATTCTCTCCCCCAAGAAAGCCCCACATTTTATTAAAATCAGACCATGTGGCCTCATTTCACTGATTGCTTTTCCTGTTTCCTGAATGTATTTCAGAAATCATCTTATCTTCATGCATACAGTATCATTGCCATAGTTGACAGAATTTCAAATAAGTACTTTTATGTACTTAAGAATACTGACATTTCTAAAGGCTTTTCAACATGTTTGCCCTTTATCCTCCAGGTCACCTTTTGAAATTTCTAAGGTAACCTTACAATTTTAGGTGTCCATGACATGACCTATTGCCATTAAGAAGGATTAAAATAATTAACATCTTTCTAAGAATCTGAAAACCTAACGTAAAAATGTAGGGAACAGATAAGAGAGGGCAATAGGCCATCTGCCAGGTGGCTTTTCTAGCTGAGATGGAGCAGATAGTGCATCCATCACCCAGAAGAGTCAGCCACCAACATGACCCAAGGGTCTTCAATTTGTGTGGGTTGAACCCCTGCACATCCCATGGAAGAAGACACCTCAGTGTACCCCTGGTCTGATTAGTGGAGGATGCTGAACTATGGAAATCAAATTTTATATGGTAATAGACTTTAACAGTCTGTGAACCGTTTTGCAGTGCCTGGTTGCATTTAAAGCAACCAGCATGTTTTCTTAAGTCAGGAAAGTCTCACTGACAAGTTCACATCCTCAGCAGGACACAACTCCAGGCATCAACCTAAATCTGGGCAAGACACTCAGTGGGGAATATGCCCTCTCCAAGGAACTTTAAGACACCCAACACCCTGTCCTGCAGCCTCAATCACCTTTTCCTCAATTTTACCATTTCACAGAATCCCAGACTGGTTTGTGCTGGAAGGGACCTTAAAGCGTATCCAGTTCCAACCCCTGCCACAGGCAGGGACACCCTCCACTAGAGCAGGTAGCCCCAAGCCCTGTCCAACCTGGACTTGAACACTTCCAGGATTTATGCATTCCATTTTTTGGTTTGGCTGGTGTTTACACAGATTTGGATGCCTTAGCCCTAGAAAGAGCCAGACATACTGTTACAGGAATCTTATGAGAACGCAACTAATAAACAGGGTGGGCAAAGCCTAATATAAGTATGTCTCATTAAAATTAATAACACCATTGAATGTGAGAAAGATCATTGAGTGTGGCCAGGGAAAACCGATGTAATTTTTATGCTAAACAATTGTAGGGTAGAAATATTTTTCCCCTCGCAAGTAATATACAGCTTGTAGTACAAAGTACCTCTATAAAACCTCACATTATATCCTACAAATTACTACAGACACATTTGTGTCACTGAAACTGGCAAAGTCTTCTGTATCTCCAAATAAACCATACCAGTATAATCTTGTTTAATTTTTGTTGTTCATTTACATAGGACACTTTAAGAACACAGACAGTATGAAGAGAAAATACCATAAAAAAAAATGCAGTGGAAAATACATAGCTATGCAGAGGAAATTAATGGATTCTGGTTGATCACTAGCAAAGTTTAACCTCTAGGATTTGTCATTTGGAAGAGGGTAGAGGATAACACTTCTTCCCTGACAGCATTTTTTGAAGGTTAAAAATCACACACTTCCTATCCATGCTGGTTATTACTCTTCTTTCCTAAAGAAAGAAGTGAATGTGTTTCCTTGGGGAGCTTGTTCATATTGATAGGCCCAAACTCACTGAAGTTTCATTAAAAAGGCAAAACCCATAGATATATTCAAGAAGGTAGCCATCTGACAAAAGAAGAGAAGCCCATGAAATGGGTTCTTCATGGTTTTTCATGCACCATGAAGATTAAAGTTTCAGCATAGTTTTTCCATACAGTAGCTACCAGAGAATCTCCACAGGCACACCATACAAAGACATTATACCATAAGACATAGGGATTCAAGATTTTGCTCTCCAGACTAATTACCACTCCTCATTTCCAGTCCAAACAGCACTTAGCCACAGTAACAGAAACAAACCTCTGTGAACTCTGAATATTCCATGATTCTATGATTCTGTGACTTACACAAGGCTGGAGAAGTGACAAACCTTTACAGTTCAAGATGGGGTGTTTCACTCTTCTGCAGCGCTTAAGATCACTGAGATTCGTTCCAAGGTGACCAAGGTGCATTGCATATGCCAACTCTGTAGCAGCACAAGTTATCTCCCACTTTGCAGACAGGATCAATTTTCCTCTATGTAGGAAGCTGCATGAATAAAAATATAGCCCATGAGTACAAAGATACTACAGCAATAAGGGTCAATCCAAGAACATGAGATGAGTGCGATACTCTGAGTGATGGAAAACAGAAATTAGCCATTATTTACCCCAGAAATAGCTTCCCTGACAACATACAAAACTCTTCCAGGACAGAGTCTGGCTAAGGCATTTTGATATAGAGAGGAGCTTTACCCTGCAACAACAAGGTTTTAGGAAGATGACCTTCAAGGTGCAACTAATCTCCAGCAGGCTTAAGAGCAAATCCCAGATGGAAAACAGACATCTGTAGTTTTCCACAGTAGCTACTTCAGGCCCTGCAATGGCAGAGCTAATCTCAGCTCTAAGGTGCAAGCATGAGACAGCATTCAACACTGACAATCTGTCCATCTGCTGACAAAAAAGGATTGAAATATTTGCTTGAGTGCTCTGTCCTCTTAAGTCTCGAGTGTGAGGTCTGACAGATGGGACCTAGGGATAATTTGCAGTATATCACAGGGACAAAAGGGAACCCCCCTCACACACACCCCTTCCTCTGCCTCCAAAATCAGGCACAAATGCAGACAACTGTAAATATGCAGATGTAATTATTTCTATAACTTAATGGCCCATCAGTGCCTTTTCTACAGTCACTGGGTCTCGTTCTTCTTTCTAATGCAGGATACCCACAGGGAAGTTGCTACTAACAAGTGTCAGGCCCATCTTTAGTCCCAGGAAAATCTATTTGCAGCCAATCATAGCTTTAATTAAGGATCTGACTCTGCTTCTGGTGCAAACAATGGCAAAACAGCTATTAGATCCAGAGAACAGAGGGAGGCATCAAATATATTTGAACCTGGAAGCTCGATACTTGCAAGCCTATCACAGTTTCCATCAATCATTGAGTACAGGGCTGCAAGGGAACTCAGGGGACTGACTGGTCCATCCCTCTACTCAAAACCCAGCAAACTATTCCTAAGCCACTGCTGACAGCTGCTTATCTAACCTGTCCCTAGAAACCCCCACATTGCTGAATGTTCCTCCATTTCCTGAGGCCACCTCTCACCATACTTATCTACCTTTATAAAGCGCTAGAGAAGTCTGAATGTTATTTTTCCCTGTCCTGCTGTCTATCTATCTATCTATCTATGAATCTATCTATCTATCTAATATCTATCTATCTAATCTATTTCTCAATACCACCCATATTTGGTGGTATTTCAGACCAATGGTGAACAAATTAAGGCCATCCCACTGCACACCTTCAGATGGGAAGTGGGTCACCTTGGCTGGAGCTTTATTGAACTTTGCAGGAACCCATTCAGCTACCCATCTCTGACAACATAAAGCCACTTTGATTAAACTCACCATTTCCCGGGACTGTTGCTTGAGGATGATAATTGTAGCTTCAGGAGGGCTGACTTTCTGGTGTTAAACCTCCCAATGAGCTTTAAGAACAAGAAGTAGCTGGAATAATCTGCTCAAGAGAGGCACGTTTTGAATTAATTATTTATGCCAGCCTGCAGGGGGGAAATTGTTGTTATTCTCAGTTAAAAACTGTTTGGCAACCCAGGACTCCTCCCATCACCTGCTGAGCCATCTTAGCATGTTGCAAAATGCAAAATAAAACTTAATTTATTATGATTAAGCATCATGTGATAAGTAAACAGTCCCAGCACAGCAGTAGCCAGAATGACTTTCTCCCTGAAAGCTCTGTCTTCTCTCATCTGATACTTGTACTTGTTTGTCTCCTTGAACGTTTTTCTTCCCTTTTCCATTGTTTGACTTTACATGGGAAAAATTACATATCTGTTTTCATTCCCCTCAAACTTTTACTTTCCCATGCACTAGCCTACTTAAGTACTTGAACACATTTTATTGTGTGAAAAATAACGAGGGGGGAAATAAAACTTAAACACAAAAAACAGAACAACAAATGTCTCCAAACCTAAACCACTATCTGAGTTTATTGCAAAAGTAAAGGAGCTTCCCTTAATGGCTCTATGGCTAAGAGTCAGCCATAGAGACCTATTTCTGCTGTTGCAGAGAGGTTTGGAGAAGGAACACCATGCATTATCACTTATTCTATAAGCAGGGGGGTTCCTACCATGTGGTTGTCCTACCTTACAGCCAGCTAGCCCTTCAGGGATATCCCTGCTCCTTTTTGTCTCACTGATACCCAATATAAACTTATGAACATCTTTTCACTTGATTAGAAACCCCAAGATGAATACATATTTACCCTGTTACTGTTTTACCAATGCTCTTTCTTCTCTGTGGACTACTCCTGCTTGTTTATTGAACTCCAGTTTTTCTCTCTGCTTCAACCTGATCTATAAGCTCCCATGAGCTTACAGCAGATGAACTATTTCTTCTTGTATTCTATTACTACAAGACAGTCTTGAATTGATCAAAAGTTCAGTATGGGCATTAACTGACTCCTCTTGATTTCAAGGGAATTTAAATCAGAAAGAGGCATTCACCTGATTTAAGATTTAAGCATTAATCCACATTGCTATGGTTTAACTGATTAGACACTAGCAAAATACAAATAGCAATAAATAATAATGTTTAGGGTTTTTTGTGGAAACACAGATTTAAGATTTCAAATCATTACACAGTTCAGGAAAAGCAGTGGAATTACGTATTTTAAATGAAGCAGAACTCACTTCCACTTCACATAACTTTACACGCTCAAAGCACTACAGAGCATTGTAACTACCCTTGTGCTCCTCTGAAATGGTAGAGCCTTGGTCTATACTCATTAAAGCCCCATGTATTCCAAGAAAATGAGCTAAAAACTAGCTGTAATAATGCTTTACAAAGTGATTTACAAAAAATTGACTTCCTTTTTTTATATTTTTCTGACTATGATCCAGTGATTCCCAATACCAACCTTCACCAAAATTTGGCCTTCCCATAGAATCATTGACTCATAAAACACTTAGGGTTGGAAAGGACCTTAAGATCATCTAGCTCCAACCCCCTAGACATGTCACATTAAACCATGTCACTCAAGGCTTCATCCAGTCTGGCCTTGAACACTGCCAGGGATGGAGCACTCACAACCTCCCTGGCCAACCCATTCCAGCATCTCACCACACTAACACAAAAGAATTTCTTCCTTAGATCCAATCTAAACCTCCCTTGTTTACATTTTAACCCATTGCCCCTTGTCCTATCACTACAGTCCCTAATGAAGAGTCCCTCCCCAGCAGCCCTACAGGCCCCCTTCAGATACTGGAAGGCTGCTAGTAGGTCTCCACACAGCCTTCTCTTCCCCAGGCTGAACAGCCACAACTCTCTCAGCCTGTCTTCATATGGGAGATGCTCCAGTCCCATGATCATCCTTCTGTCCCTCCTCTGGACTTGTTCCAACACTTCCATGTCCTTTTTATGTTGAGGACACCAGAACTGCACACAATACTCCAAGTGAGATCTCACGAGAGCGGAGTAGAAGGGCAGGATCACCTCCTTCAACCTGCTGGTCATACTGCTTTTGATGCAGACCAGGATACGGTTGGCTTTCTGGGCTGCAAGCACACACTGTCGACTCATGTTCATGTTCTCTTCGACCACCACCCCCAAGTCCATCTCCGCAGGGCTCCTCACAATCTCCTCTTTGCCCAACCTGAAGCTGTGCCGGGGATTGCTCCGACCCAGGTGTAGGACCTTGCACTTGGCATGGTTAAACTTCATGAGGCTGGCATCAGCCCACCTCACAAGCGTGTCAAGGGCCCTCTGGATGGCATTCCTTCCCTTCAGCGTATCCACCCAACCACACAGCTTGGTGTCATTGGCAAACTTACTGAGGGTGTATTCAATCCCACTTCCATGTCAGCGACAAAGATATTAAACAAGACCGGTCCCAACACCCATCCCAGAGGGACACCACTCATCACTGGCCTCCAGCCAGACACTAAGCCATTGACCACAACTCTTTGCATGCAGCCATCCAACCAGTTCTTTATCCACCGAGTGCCTCACCTATCAAATTGATGTCTTTCCAATTTAGAGACAAGGATGTCATGCGGGACAGTATCAAACTCTTTGCACAAGCCCAGGTAGATGATTTCAGCTGCTCTACCCCTATTCATCAGTTCTGTAGCCCCATCGTAGAAGGCCACCAAATTGGTCAGGCAGGATTTCCCCCTAGTGAAGCCATGCTGGCTGTCACCAACTAGCTTGTTGTTTTTCATGTGCCTTAGCATGCCTTCCAGGAGAATCTGCTCCAAGATTTTGCCAGGCACAGAGGTGAGACTGCCTGGTCTGTAGTTCCCCGGGTCATCCATTTTCCCCTTCCTGAAAATGGGAGTTATATTTCCCTTTTTCCAGTCTTTGGGAACTTCACCTGACTGCCATGATCTCTCAAATATGATGGACAGTGTCTTAGCAACTTCACTCGCCAGCTCCTTCAGGACCTGTGGATGGATTTCATCAGGTTCCGTGAGTTGTTCATGTTCAGGTTCTTAAGATGGTCTCAAACCAGACCCTTTCTTACAGTTGGTTTAGGGTTGTCTATCCTGGAGAATTGATGAAAAGACAATCTGAGCTCCAGAGCCCCTAACCACCTCTCCCAGGGCTCCGTAGTCCTTCTTTATGTTCTCCGGGCTACTGCTGTCTATATCACTAGGCCACATATAGATTACTAGAAGTGGTTAATAGTCAGTGGGACTTACTAGAGCACGCAGCCTCTCTGCAACACCCCTGATCCATGCCCCTGGTAGGCAACACACCTCCCTCGAGACTAGGTCAGGTCAAGAGATGGGTGCCTCTGTGCCTTTCAAAGTAGATTCCTGACCACCATGACCTGCCGCTTTTTCCTGTCAGTACTAGTCGAGATCTTTACCAGTGCATCAGCCAGTTGTTTGTAATACCAGTGTGTTTCCTCATCAGCCCCTGCACGACAGCAAAGCAGTACTGGGTGAGAACATCAGATTTAGGAGGAAGCCCCTTGCTTTTAACTGTCCTCTTCCTCCTTTTCTTGCTGTGTTTTTTCTTTTGTAACTATTTCCCAGCTTCCTAGGTTAACGGCCTCCTTCTTTCCTTCATGAGCTACAGTGGATGCTTGAGGTCCCTGCACAGTTTGGGCCTGGAGCAGGCAGCCCTGCTTCCTCTCAGCTTCCCTCACACCTGTCAGCCTATTGACAGGGTCCCGCAGCTCAGCCCCTGCTGCAGCAGGACCTGCACCAGGGAGCACCGAGTGCAGCCCTGCCCATGGTGCACCCTCCCCTCACCAGACCAGTGCAGGCACTCTCTACACCCGAGCTCACCCCTGCAGCCTCCCCTCTCACCGGCTCTGTCTGGGTGCCCACGCTGGCCACCGCCGGGGCAGCCAGAGCAGAGCTCCCAGACCGGGCCCTGGTCATGAGGCGAGTGCTCCCCATCCCGCTCCCCCGCCCGCGCCAACGACCTCCACCCGCCCTGTTCGCCGCGCTCCCTGGGCGGTGCCGCCCGTCCTGGCTCCGCCCCCTGTGAGTCCCTGCTCGCCCCAGCTGAGCTGCGGGTCCTGGACAAGTCCTGGCGAGGGCTTGAGGCTTCCTCGGTGGCTGTGGCTGCTCTGAGGTGAGGCTCCAGGACGCTGAGGTTCCCCTGCTCAGGTGCTGAAGGCGTTCTTTCTCGAGCTTCTCACTTTAGAACTGACCAGCAATGCGCACTTTCAATGTTTTGTTTGTTTCCGTGTTTTATGCAGCGGAAGTTAAGGCTGTTTGTGATTGAGGAAGGAATTTTATGTCTTAAATTTCCTGTGTAAAAAGGTAACGTTTTTGCTTACTGGCTTGTGCATTTTTACATCTCAGTTATTCTAAAGGCTTGGCTTATACTGTCTCTCAAGCACTGATCACATAAGCCAACAGGGAACCTTCTACAACTTCTAGCTAGCTCAGATGTAACTAGGAATTGTATTTTTTAAGGCAACCTCTGTAGTATTCTGCATTTGTGGGAGTGAGACAAAGAGGTAAATACATAACACCAACTGGATTGCTGCAACACATATATTCTTTACTATGGACTCGTAAGTATTTCTTTTTAGTGAAAATAAATCGGTCTGCCTTTAGACAGAGGTTAAAATCAGATCAGAAAGGAAAGCAAAACCTGTGTTTAAAGACTTACCATCCATGGTGCTGTATGACTGTGCTTCAGATCTGATACTGTCCTCATTTGTGATTCTGGATACCACTGCTGAACTCTTTCACATTCAGAACTCACACTAGGAGGCATTGTCTGTCTACTAGAAACATACTCAAAATGAAGGGGATGCTGCTGGAATTTAAGGGTGAAACAAGCCTTTTTATGATTCCAGTTCATATTAATCAAAGACAAAAGGAAACAATTCCAATATCTTATTTTAATGCTTTTGTTTATCTTGGAGTTTAGTTGCCATAAAAAATGGTATGTTTAATATATCCTTTGGGGAGTTACAGTCCCATAAACCTTTGCAACCAATTGACGTGATAATGAAACTACCTTTACAAAGTACAGCAAAATGAGATTTTTTTTTTATTGTAATCATGAAATATTTTGCCTTGAGGTATTGTTTGAATTATACATAAACCTTATGTGCTTCTGGAAAGGAGAAAAGAAAAAGAAAATCTTTGGAAAAAAAGAGAAGAAAAAAGAAAAGAGAATGGGAAAAGAAGGAGAGAAAAGGAAAAGAGAAAAGAGAGGAAAAAGGAGAGGAGAGGGGAGAGGAAAGAGAAAGGAGGAAGGCAAGGGAATGGGGGAGGAAGGGGAGAAAAGGCAAGTCTTGGAGCGGCATTAGTTCTAGCAGTGTCTTGATAGAGGGACATGAAGCAAATGGTTACTATAAAATAGGAAACAAAATGTTAATTTTAAAGAATTGTTAAGTACATATGGTTGTGCTTTTATGATCTCCTTTATTTGTGGTGCTATGAAAAGGAAAAATAATAATAATCATAAGAAGCATATACGTAGAACCTTAAAACTGCATTCCCTCATGAGGCTTGCTCATCTGGGCAGATAGTGCCATCCATATAGTAGAAAAGTTATTTGTAAGCCCTTTGGGAGAGGTTTGTCATTGTCTCAATGTTTTTAATAAGTTTATTTTAATAAGGACAAATTTCCACCTCCCCCCTTGTTATCCAGACTCCTACTTGTGAAATAATTTCAGATTGTGAAGATGACAAAGTTATTGAATTTGCAACTCAGTTCCAAGTCCAGATTTCATGGAGCTCCTTCATAGAAATTCAGTTTTGTGTGGCTTATTTTTCATTTCAGGTCTCACATACCTAAATCTCTCTGACATTATTTATGGAAATACAGCATTTCTGCACATAGTGGCTAATGTGACATATGTAAACGTTTTCTTTGCTTATATAGCTAGAGAAATAGTGGAACTACCACTGTAATTAGTGGAAATCATTAGAGCTTGGAAAATTAGGTTAATGACTGTATAATATAAACTGATAAAAAGCTAGACTGCTTACTTAGAGTTAACTTTTTGTGGAATTCAGCCATCACAGTTGTCCAAAAACAAGACCAAATGCCCTGTTTGGCATTGTAGCTGTGTACTTTTCTCATGTCCTGTCCTACATCAGAAGGTGCTATTTGCAGAACTTCTTGGAAGCAAATAAAATAAAACCTAGGCTAATACCTACAGGTCATAATATTTAACTGAATACATATTGGAGTTGTCATTCCATAAAACATATGCATGTAAATGCCCATGGGTTTTTGGAAGGCATAGGAAGAATTGTACTCTTCCCAAAGTGCTTCATGCCAGTGGAAAATTCCTGCTGCCATCAAAATGCCTCTCATTAATCATTTGAATTTGCCTGTTCCTCATTCTCTTCACATCTGTTTTGCTTTACGCTGATGCAGTATAGGATCTTTCATTAGTGGATAGTAGCTCCCC
The DNA here is from genome assembly GCA_002631895.1 of Agapornis roseicollis. Classification (NCBI taxonomy): domain Eukaryota; kingdom Metazoa; phylum Chordata; class Aves; order Psittaciformes; family Psittacidae; genus Agapornis; species Agapornis roseicollis. Next base: position 14,731 of record NDXB01019125.1, read on the forward strand.
AAAAGTTCATGACATTTTTGTGGACATGATGAAGTTCTAGCCATGAGACATCCACTCACAGAGGGCAAACAACAGTGCAGGCCATATAATAGAAAAGGCAGAAAAAAGAGACGTGACAGCATGCTTTAAAAAGTTGTAAAAAGTTTTTTTTACTGAGTTTTTCTGGGGGAAGGGAGTGGGTCTCTTTATCCTTAGATATACTTACATTTTCTCGATAGCTTTCTATGAACTTTCTGCACAGCAAAATGGAGGTCTGATAGCCACCAACAGGTTAAAGGTACCACTTGAAGGAAGGATTTCCTCCCCAACTCATATACAATATTTAATAATATTGTATATTATCATAATTAATATTTGTTAATTAGGAATTAATCCTATTTTAATTAATATGTTATTTAACAGATTAATTGATTAATTTTTAAAAAATTAATAAATGCAGTGGCATTTAGCAGGGTTTTAATAGGCACTCCATGAACCTGGGACACAGCAAAATGACAAGTTGCCTCTGACACTTGTTGCCAGAGCCCCAGTGACCAACATTTCATTTGGCCTTCATGTTGGGGAGGAATTACTTTTTTTTTATATTTATTTATAGTTGCGATCAAATGCGAAAGTTTGAAAGCCATTAATTCAGCAGTAGGAATTACAAGGAGACGTAAGTGGGAGCGCAGAAATGGAAGAGGAATGACATTTGCTCTGAAAACCAGCCAGCAGCAGGAGGAATCACAAAAAGTCCACGGTCCCTCCTGCCTTGTCAGTTTGCTCCAGGCTCCACAGAAGTGGGAGGTGAAGAGTGAAATTTTTTTGCTGGGTACCTGTGTGTGTGCAGCTGGGAGAGCCACACTGCTGTATGGGTAGCCTTGCTACTGCCTTGAGTTCAAGCCTGCTCCCACTGATGTGCACAGTTGACTTCTGTCAAGATTGGTAAATGAGTAAAAGTGAGGCAGATGCTTTGAAGGACAAAGTATGCATGTTCACTTGTGTTTGCTTTCATGTGCTCACGACATCTCCAGTGACATCTTTATTAGCAAGTCAGACAAGGCCAAGCAGCTGTTCTAGACAGCAGAACTTTATTATCTGTCCAGTTCATTTACTTATTTTTTTTTAAGACAATTGCCACAGTTGTGACCTCAGTTAATAAACTAACAGTATTGGAAATGTTTTCAGGAGGCACAATGGACAAGGATTACCACTTTCTGGTAAGTAAGTTTGGATGTAGCTGCCCCGTCTTGAACAATATGGTGTTTCTTTAACTGGTTTGTGCTACTGACAGCAGTCCCACTCAGGACATCCTCTATACTGAGGTGTCTCTGCATGTGCCCAGAAGCTGGGAGACAAAACTCTTGCCAGCCAATACTTCAAGGCTGTGTTTGAGCTTAGAGTGTTGCATAGCACTGCAGTGCTGCTGAAAGGCTGCATCCAAACATTATGAATGTAAAAGAACACACTGAGTCTAGAGGTTCTCTTGGGATAAATTTTCAGTGGATAGAGATCAACACAAATGGAAAGCAGTTAGTAAATGAGTCTGAAATATCTGTAAATCAACTGCTGGCACTTCTCTTTTTATCATCAAATATCGAGGGATACATTACCCTCCCTCAGAGATGATGAAAGAATAAAGCAAATTCTGGCATTCAGAAATTATGGTGACAAGGATCAGTAAAGCCTTTACAGACATTTTCAGGGTAATAATTAATTTTAACACAGCTCCATCCTTTTCCTTTTTTGTTCCTGAGAGTAGAAAGGGAAACCCCATTTCTGTGATAAGGACAATGTTCATAAGTAAATTACAGACCCCTTCTAAAAGAAGCTTTAGTTGCTTTAACTTTATTTTCCTGATTGTAATTAAAGATAAATAAATAAATAAACCCAAAACAAAAAAAGCCAAACCAAACAAACAAAAAAAAAAAACCAAACCAACAAACCACAAAAAAATAAAAAAAAAAAATAATTGCTGTCAATATGGCATTTTCCTTCATCTCTCACAAATGACAATCCCTAAGAACACAGAGGGCTGTAAAGCAGCTAGTTACATGCTTTTCCCATAGGAGCTAGAGAAAATATCTTACTCAGTACATGAGCCTCTTGAGGCAGGCATGCACTCACTTGCCAAAAAAACACAAGTTAAACATTTTTAGGAGATTTTTTGTTTTTTAGTGCCTTGCCATTAGCCCAGGGATTTTGATAAAAAAAAAAAAAAAAAAAAAAAAAAGCTGG
>NDXB01019127.1:7320-48896 GCA_002631895.1 Agapornis roseicollis
GTTAAAAAAAAAGAAAAAAAAAAAAAAAAAATCTCAGAATTAGCAGCTGTCCAATAAGGATCTATATGAAAACCGTACAATTAGTTTGATACAAGTTTCTATCGGAAAATTTTGTCGGCCTCAAATGGTACCAGACAAATAAGGACTTCATAATAAAGGCGGAATGCAGCCAAGCCATTGTTAATTTAATCAAGTACAAGATGAGGTGAAAGATGCAATATGAGCTGCTTGCTGCTCAATTACTCTTTCAGTTTCATTAAATGAGTTCACTGCTATCTTATTTACATAAGAAAATCTCCACTCATGCTTCATTGACCCTCAGCCAGGCCTTAACTGAGAATTTATGGTTGAGTTCTCAGTAGAGGTGAGGAATTTTAATCTTAACTCCAAGTGCAGCAGTTGGCATGAATTTAATCATATTCATAACACTGATGAGCAGTGTTCATTCACACAAAACTCCTGTAACAAGCAACAATTTGAACTGAAATTAGACTGAGTTGCCTAAAGTCTGAAGTCAGGCTTAAATGCACCTGGATTTCCCTGTATGCATGTATGTAGAAAACAAAATTACATTTTTCCTGGCTTTTCTCTGGCTTATGTGTGGATGATTGTAAAGTACAAAACATTTCTGCATATTAAGTCAGCCCTCTCTGGTAATGGTCAAGGCAGCCACACTTGTCATAGAAAGAGGAAGTTTGTTTATTACTGAGGTGCCACATAGGGTGCCCTTTTCCAATTCTGTGTTTCATACATATGTAGGTTTGGGTTTTTTTCAAGGAATGGTAAAAATAGGACTATTTATCTCATAGTGGACTGTGACACTCAGAGAAAGTTTTGTACACATGATATCCAAAGCACAGGTTTTTTGGGTTCAGTTCTCTGCCAATACAGCCTTTCCTGGGTGGTCTTTAGTAAAATATTTAAGATTCAACAACCCACTTCCCTCCCTAAAGTAGGTAACTTTGAGCACAAGCAAAATTTTTAGGTTTTAAATATGTGTAAAACCTGTCCCCAAAGCAACTCATTGGAGGAATTCAGGTTGAAGTTGAAACACCTAAATTTCATTCCCTATGTGCAAGTACCTAACTCTATATGCAAGTGGTTACAGGCCTATCAAGCAGTATGGTCAAGGGTAACCAGACAGATTTTTAGCTCCCCTGCCTAGCAGCTGAACTGCACTCTCTGGGCTCCGCTGGTGAGGGACTGGATTCAGTTGCCTAAACACAAGCTGAAAGGTTGACAGCTTCTCTGTGTAAATATTTCCCATCACAAGTATTCAGTGGCTCAGGGTTGAACAACCACATATACAACAGCAACCACATACACAATACCTGGGTCCCAGACAAAACACAGAACAGGGTCAAGATGTAGAAGGGACACTTGGAAGCAATGTTTGACATTAATTGCTTTTTACCTTGTGACAGGGTGCCCAGCACTCACTAGGAAGCCAAGGTGAAGAGCACATCTGTAAATATGACACAGAGGCCTTTTCTGGAAATTGTGGAGTTAACAAGATCAAATGGCACAGCAGAGAATACAACAGAGAGGAAAAGGGAATTTTTTTCTCTAGTTATGGTGAAGCTATTGGAATATTCATTTTTTTTTCCCCTCAGACATACCATTTCCTTAGCAAACACACCATACACAGTTATAGATTTAGTGTTCCTTACCAGCTGAGACTAACACTGAATCCGCAAACTTTCTCTAGTAAGCCTGATGGGTTTTTTACTAGAATTAGCTTCTTTAATCAGCAGCTTGTTACAGCCCTAAGAAAAACATTTCTTACTCCATCTACTCCCCGCATCATCTCGCCCCGTGCAGCAGTCCATGTCTCTGTGTCAATTACTGGGGCAATCTGTTCTGAGCACACTGGTAGAGATGTTACAGCCCCTCAAAGGCTTAGGTACCACAGGGAAGCTCTAGGCACCTGCAGAGCACAGGTGTTCTCAAATGGCTGTTTGCTTGTAATGATCAAAGGGAGCAAAGGGAGAAAGAAATAGTGGACAAAAGCTATTCTGTGTGATTTCAGAAGGTCAGGGCTACCTTTCACAATGAATGACTGACACGTGTCTGGAATAATGTTACATTTAGAGAGACAGTTGGGTATTGGCCTTTGAGAACTCTTTCATTAATATTCTCTGTTTGCATGGGGCTGATTATGTGTTGTGTGATGTGCAGGGAAGAAATTCAGAAACAAATAATTACTTCCATGCCCCCAGCAAACTTCTAAAGAAGAAACACACAGGTTGAGCCTTAAGGATTTCTCCATCCCTGGGTATACATTACACTATTTCTGGGGATACCCCAGCCCTGGGATACCTTACTTGGGCATCTACGTTACTCACTGGAGTACTTTTCTTGTGTGAGGAAGCTCTCATCCCCAAAGGGCTGTATTCCACCTTGGCATTGCAACTTCCAGGTCAGGAAAGCTTCCACATTAATTGGAAAATCCTTCCTGTAGTTGGAAGTGCCTGGATTTGAACCTTATTTTTTCTCTCATGTGTCTTTACTGAGCCTTCCATGCCTAGCTATCAGCTATTTCCAGAGTTTAAGTACTACTAGGTAAAACCATATACTCCTACAGGGAAAGACAGGCTTTCTGTATTAAATGCCTAGCTAGTGGATATTGAAATTGTTGAAGTGTTGACTCTTGGAGCACCTGGCACAGCATCCCACCTAGCACAGCTCATGCCACCCACATTGGCACTACTGTGAATCTCACAGCAGTATTGCATTAAAAGCACAGAACAGAAATCCCGATGCTATCACAGATCCTATGATGAGCTTCACTGCATCAGACTGACACCTCCTCTTGCATCCAGAAATGGTACTTCTGCTTTCATGGTGCATTGCATGCACATGATTAAGATTATTTGCTCAGGTTTTGCAATTAGTTCACCCATCTCTGCACCCATGGCATGGGCTTTTCTTACAAAGCTGAATTTCATACAGAGTCTTCAAAGCCAGTTGTTGTAGGTCTAAATGCAGCACAAAGAATTATGCCTGAGCATTGAGGGCGTACCAAACTCAAACCTTTCAGACAGTTACACTGTGCTGGAGCATAGGGACCTCCTCTACAGCTGTCTTGCTTTAAAGCTGAACCAACACCTACTAATGGAAGTAGAAATTGCACATTTTGGCTGCAAGATTATAAAAGGAAGGTGACACTTGCGAATTGTTTCACATTAAGTGGCATGTCAGGAGAGGAACATGCACACAATAAAAAAATCCCTGCCATTGTGCCTTTCTTTTAATTCTAAGATTTGTATTCCAGTAAAACTCAAACTTGCAATATCAGCTTAGCACCCACCTAGTTATAACCCACAAAGCTAACACCATACAACTAACAACACCCATAGTTAATCTTCAAAGGAATGAAAAATTCTAATACTTTATCCCATGTAATTTAGGGGCTTCCTAGAGTTCAATATGTTAACACAGTTACAGGTTATATTCAGCTGTACAAGAGAGAAGGTAAGAAATAATCCCAGTCCTGTCAGACAATTAAAGCAGTATTATTCCTTGCAATTTTAGGTTCTAATTTACTGTACGAATACCTGCACTGTTAAGTGAAATATTTTCTTGGAAAAAATCAATGAGGTTGTACACAATAATGTTAAAACCTTCTGCTTCTACATAATTTTGAGGGTGAGAGCATTATGATCTGGCATGCAAACAAAACACTTCAATGTTTAAACTGAAATTTAGGAAATGAGATGTATTGTTCTTAAACTTATAGATGGATTAATCATTTAATGAGGGTTATTATAATGATAGGTTTTATAAAAGGCACAGTTAAGTTTAAAATCTGGGGGGTTTTTTGTTCTCAGTTTCCCTTATTTCTATGCATTCATTTCTAGTCAGTCATTTGTAACATTTTGAAAATCAAATCATGAGCTGGAATTTTTCAAGTCTTATTTACAGCTGAGCAGCAATTCTAGGGAAGAGTGAAGATCTGGGTAAAATTGGTTTAGATGCTTACCAAAACCAAACTACATTTTTCAGCCTGGCTACTGATCAGAAATATTTCATAAGAATAATTTAAAAAGAGCTGAATATGTTTTTTTCTAACCTGTTTTTTAAGTTCCTGAGTATGTTCCTTTAATGACTTGGTTATTTCATGGTTATAATCATGAAAACACTTTTTCATAGATGCACAGTGTAATGTTCTGCAAGGATTCTTTTTTAAGAATTGATTTTAAGCTTTGCTTCAATAATGTGCAGGAGTAAATACAGCTGGTATTTTCTCATTACATGGTTGTACATCAAAAATACACACTTGTCAAACCAAAGTTCTTGGTCAGAACATATCAATTATGACAAATTTTATTCTGTCAGAGAAGCTTCCTGTTGTGCTGGTGAGAGTTTTCAGTTCAGAGGAGACAGAAAGGCTGCAATTAGTCTTATTCCCCAGTGTCTTTACCTGAATGTGTGAGCCTCAGCTTTCTCTATCCAGCAGAGAGAAACACTACTCCAAAGGCATGAGTCAGATGATCCAAAACGAGATGTGTAAGCCCACCAATTTCTTATCATCAGTTTAAAAAGGAGGTCAAGTGCTACTAGCTGAGATGGAGGTGTTGAAATGGTACGTGTCTGTGCTGGGTTGGATACTTCTTCCAAAGGTACTTTCTGTCATTGTCTGAAAATTTATTTGAAAAACAGCAACAAGGATTCAGTTCATGCTTTCAGTAAACATTTTTATATACAATAAGGAACAGACTAATGCCAAAACAGCTGGATATGAATGATGCTTATGTAGGTGAGGGAAGGATGAGATTCAAGCAAAACATACATGCAGAGCAGTCTTCAGTGCTTTGAAGGATATTGAACTCCTTTGCTTCCCTTGGCCACAAAGCACATTGGGTTTGTACTAGAAGTTGTGGAAATACTCACTGATCCTTGAAAGACAAAATAAAGTCACTTCTCTAGTATGCTAAATGTGAATTTACTGGAAACATGGTACCTACTCTGACACATAAATAAGGAAGACCTAAAAAATTGATATATCTTTTTAACTTTGATAGCTGGGAAGATATTTGAACAGATTGCTAAATAGTCAGTAGATAAGAAACTAGAGCAAAATGCAATACTTAAAAATGACCAACATGGATCTATCAAAAGAAGATCATGTTAAACCTATCTAATTTCCTTCTCTGATAAATGATCTTGCTTAGCAGATAGAGAGGCAGAAAATGAAAAGTGTTCTGACTTTATTCAGCTTTTTGGCAGTCTATACCAGCAAAGTAAGGAATTAACTGCAGTCATTGTGTGTGTACCTGTAACTGCCTGAAAATGGTACTTAGGGAGCAATTTTCCATCTTTTCTCTGTCAAACAAAGAGGGTGTTTTGGGTTTGCATTGTTCCCAGTTCTGGTCAGTCTTTTTATTTGTGGCTTGGATGAAGGATAAAACACATGTACAAAAGTTGTTGGGTGACAGGCTGAGAAGCATTGTGTGTACTTTGGAAGAAAGGATCAGAATTCATAACTGTCCTGCTGAACTCTTGCAAGCGTTTGAACATGGGCATGAAATTCTTTGAAAACAAGTGCTATGAATAGTAATGTCTGCAAAGGAAACCTGAAGTAAACCAATACAAATGGGAGAATAACTGGAGAAACAGCAGTGCAGTAGATGTCCAAGGTCATCATGGCTCACAAGCTGCATATGAGTTGACAAAATAATGCAGTTGCACAAAAGGCAAATCTTATTCTGGGCTATATAAACAGCATGACAAGGGAAGTAATTATTTCACTGTACTAAGCAGTTGGTGAGACCTCAGCTGGTATACTGTCCCTAGTCTGAGAACAGCTATTAAGATAGGTGTGAATAAATAGGACAATTTCTAAAGGAGAGAAAAAAGATAAGGAATAGAAACAGTTTATGTCAAAAGGCTAGGAGAATTCTATTTGTCCAGTAAAACAAAAAAGATCAGGTAGAAACAAAACAATATATGAAATGGAACTAGTTAGTTTAAAGAGGGTGATGGCCATGTTTTGTCCATATCCTCTGTGTGTGTTGTAAGAGACGCTGAATTAATGCAAACCAAAATATTTCAGGCAGAATTTTCAATGCAAAGTTGCAGGATAAAGATTAGGAAAAATGTATAATTTTGTCAGATTAATTGGGCCGGATGTTTGAGTAAAATATTGTTTCTCCTGTGCTGAAAGTCTATAGTAAATATTGGACAACTCTCAAATATTGTCTAGATTTACATTCTTGTGTTTTGCAGAGAAGAGAGAAGTAAGTGATCACCAAACATTTTGCCATTCTTATGTTTCTATGAAAATATTACTTAAAACCAAAATTATTACAATATGTTATTTAATAAGTCTGTATGTTTCAGTTTTCCACATGAGAGCATGAAGAATTTGTCATAGCACTAATAATGTTATTTGAAAATGACGTAAAATTTGTAATTTGGGATGTCAGGATTATATTTTAGTGAAAAAAACAAACAAAACCTCTGAAGAATAAATCATCTGTCTAAGTAGAAATGGGACGTGTCCCCAACTGAATTTTAAATCCAAATTTCTAAACAAAAAGTGAAGACCTTTATGGCAACAGAATCTTTCCTGAAATGTTCATCTGAAGCAGTTTTGAACTGTTCTATTAGCACTTGTGAAGCCTTTGATATTTGCAACCATGATCCTTGTGGGGCAATGATTTTTGTCTTGTCTACAACATAGCTGCCTTTGCAGTAACAAGGCTTTTTGTTCTTTCTTCTATTTTTTTCTCAAACTTTTTCTTAGATTTTTTTTGCTTTTACCTCATAATACCCCAAATAATTCTCCTAAATGGCAAAGGGAAATAAAGAACACAAGTTCAGACAAGCAGATAACAAGAAATCAAGAGAACACTTCCACAATGGTGAAAGCACTCAGAAATCTGTCCTTCACTTCACAAAACAATCCATCGTTGCTGGCACAAATGATTGTGTTGAGGCAGGTAGCCTTGTGGCATAATGTACTGTTCAGAGGCTGTAACACTCACTCACTACTACAGCTGCTACCATTATCCTTGTGTTAGCATTTCCATTATACTCCTCCTGCATGAGTTAGAAACTATTTTGCATTGAACTTGAATCTTGTTTGTAATGTATATTCTTCCTAGGTTGAATTTATCAGTGATGTTTCCAAACTGATCCTGGGTACAAAACTGACTCTCTTAGGCATTCACATCCAGATTCAGATCACTTGTCCAAAAATGAGAGGTTCTGGGGCAATTCACTAGCACACCTGCACCACACTGGCAGCATTTGAAACCCTCTGAGCATCTTCCCTCTCCTCCTCTTCCTAGTCACACCTCTCCTGCTGAAACTGACATTCTCTCAAGAGTTAATACATTAAGGATTAAAGTCAGAGAATCATAGAATCATAGAATACTTAGGGTTGGAAAGGACCTTAAGATCATCTAGCTCCAAACCCCCCTGCCATAAGCAGGGACACCTCAGACTAAAACATACCACGCAAGGCTTCATCAAAAACAATGATAATAAGCTTAGGAAAGGTGGCTGCTAACCAAGAAAACTCTTCCTATGGTTGAGATTCATTCAGAAACAACAGAATAGTTGATGGTGAGAAAAAAAAAAAGCCAAGGAAAGGATCACAGAGGCTCTGCCTTGAGTTACAGAGTAATGCAGTAGGAAAACATGAGTTATAGTCTTAGTTGTGGTGTTAGGGTAATTAGCTAGCTTTTACATCTTTTACAGTCACACTACTGTCTTTATCATCTCAAATGAATCAGTTCCCTCATCTGCAGTACTTTCACAGTAAATTATTTGTGGCGGGGACCATTTTTCCAATATTTTATCACAGTCCCTGCTATAATGGCTCCAGGCTCATTAAGCGATCTTTTGGTGCTGCTGTAATATGAATAAATGTGTTTGAATAAATGAATATATTTTAATGCTCATATTAATATATGAATAAAGCTTTATTCCATCAGAGTTACACTGGCTTGGAATAATGCATAAGTGACTCAATCATAGATTTATTGCTAGCTTGTCTTAATAGTCTCTAATTTGTGCCGGCCCTGTGAGAGGCAACATTATTGTTCCCATTTTTCCTGTGTCTCTTGTTACACTTGGAAAACCAGGGGGTAGATAGATACCAAGGGAAATCTCTCTGTTCACCAAAGTTATTCAAGACAGAAAAAACATTAAGCTTTTAATGCTCTTAGTGTTTACTGCTGAACTCTCATCTTTGAATCTTCAGCCTGAGGATGATAGTGGATGATAGCAGATCAGAAAAGTATTCCCTAAATAGGAATAAGCAAAATATGCTAGTTTAACTCTTCATGTGATTCTCACTCTGTTTCTTGTGTGTGATCAGCCACTGACAAGTTATAAGTATTAATGAAAAGTAAATAATTGTATCATAAAGTTCGGCAACCATCATCAGCTTTCACCTGGGTTTCAGCTATCCTCCAGATAGTAAAAAATAAAGTTACTCCAGATAGCAGCAGTATTTGTGTGTGCAATTGTATTCTTCTGCAGCTAGCTCAGTGCATTGGGTCTGACTGAGGTGGAATTAGTTTTCCCCATAGCACTGTTGTGCTTTGTATTGGTAACTAACACCTCTAAACAGGTACGTACGTGTCTGTCCAGTGGGAGGTGATTTTTTACAATACTGTGAACAGTTCATAGGAGAAACCACAGGCTCTCCAGAGGTTAAAAAATGAAATAACAATTAATTTTATTGTAAGCTTCCCTAAAACTGTGTCAGGAGGAATAAAAGCCTTGTCAGGTTCTTATTCTTATAAAAGATAGGAAGTAGAAGAAGAAAAAGAGGAGGGAAAGAAATTAAGAAAGAAAAGAGAGAAATAGAATCATCACCCCATGGATCTGGCAATGTCTTCTCAGTCAGCAAGTGGAAATTCTTTCAGTTGTGATCCTTGAAGTTCTTGTAATCCCTATAGCCAGTGAGTCTGTTGAGATCCAGAGCAGAGAAGCATCCACCGCAGAGCTGGAGGTTGATTTCCTTTTTATAGGCTCTCTTGTAATCCTCCCACTGGTGGAGACTCACTCGCAGGGGGTCTGGTGAGCACCAGACCCAGTTCACATTGTGCCCTGATGGGCCCCCAGTGTTTGTGCTGCTGGTTTTGGGCAGTTTGTTGTGGAACAGTTGATCTTCATGGCCTCAGGAGCACAGGGAAACATCCCTCATCTTGATGGAGCAGATGCTCTGCTCTGTCACCCTTACCCAAGAGACGGCGCACTCTCAGTTCCTTCTACCTTCTGAAATGTTTTGAGACAAACACAAAAACGGTCTCTTGACCATCACATGAAACCTCATTGATATCAAGGGAATTTCTATGGATACTTAAACGAAACATGGTGCAAAAGGTGCATTTGTGCATAAAGGGACCATTTTGTAAAATGGGCCTGGCTCAGCTGCTATGCTGAGCCTCTGAAGTCAGGTTTTAGCAATAGGTAAGTAACTCTGATGTTTCAGCCACAAGGTCATAGAATCATAGAATAGTTAGTGTTGGGAAGGATCTTAAGATCATCTACTTCCAACCCTGCTGCCATAAGCAGGGACACCTCACACTAAACCACGTTTATGTTTAATTATCTCTCAGCAGATTAAGGTTCTATGGAAGCTGTTTTGAGATTCTTGAAATGGTAATTAACCATTCATTTTCATGGTGAGGAACATATTTTATGGTTTTAACACATTTACATTTCCATATATCTGATATAGGTGAAAATGTTCATTCTACTGGTTGAGTGATTAGGAATTTTAAAGCATAAGCCTTTTACATAAAAAAAAATCATTCCTGGCCTCTATTCATTTTGAGAGAAGAAAATTCATGTTTTAAGTCATGGCTGCTACTAGCTGAGAGCATAGATTCTTGCCATTACTGATTTTAATACACTCATGAATACTTCAGCTACTCAAAAGTACTGTGAAAAATGATTCAAAATTTAAATCTACTGAAAAACAAAGAGTTTTATCTAGCTGGAAAAGAACCATCTGATGGCATTCATTTTGTTTGAATAGCAGTTATTAAGCTTTGAATAGTTTCATGCTTTAAAGAATGATAAAAATCCTAATAAAGTAATTCTCCTGAACCAGTTTTAATATCAGTTAATCATGTATGATTAAGATGATAGACAGCATTTATCACCATAGTAGCTGGTAACAGTAGCTCTTACTGTATTCTGCATTTCCAATATCTATCAAATTCTCAGAAAATATGATGAGATAAATAATGTGTCATTACACATATTAGAACTTTAGAAAGGTATTTGCAATGTTATATTTCTCATGTCTCCAACACATGTGACTTATTCCCATGACTCACATTTGATATTTTCCGAAAGTCTGAGTTTTCAGTCTTGGATTCTAAGACATTGCCATTCTTTATGCCAGAAAGAAAACAAGCAGAAGGGTAAAGAAAACCTTAGAAACATGAACTTATGATAAAAAAGCAAAATTTATGAAAGCATTTTATTATGAATGAATATTAACAAAATATATAATTTTCCTGAAAATTTTGAAAATTTAATAAAGACATTAGTATTATTGATTTTTGCACTAACACATGGAAACAACAATAAAAAAATGCTACTTATTTATTCATGTCCGGCAGACTATGTAGTTTCCATGTAAGCACAAGTTAACCAGTGTACGCATGCTGTAAGGTGACTGAAGAAACTGTTCTGCTAAGGGCATATCTTTCATCTCCTCAATTTTGACCAAGTCTTGGATAAATGCTGCATTGCAGTACACTATCAGGACTCAAAATCTATAGAATAAAAGGATTGCTTTTAGCATTTCAGCCTGCGCTGCTATTATTTTTTGGGGGCGTGGAGAAAAATTTTAGAATAATTTAGAGACAGAGAACAGTGTTTGAGGTGATCAGTTTTTCTCCTTGTATGAAAAACTGAAAGCAGCTTCCAACAACTGCATCAAAATTGCCAACAGCCACTGTTAATTTTCTGTCTCAAATTCACCAGACTTTTCCTGCAGAGCTTAATTGCAGTTATCCACATGATTAAAGAAATCCCAATACATGTCTCATGGCACTCAGAAGCATTCTTGCATCTTTGTGGTGAATGACAAAGGACTAACAATGCACACTTATGGTCCTACATTTTTAATTAATGTACTGACATTAATTCTTTCAGAGTTGGGTTGGTACAGCCATATTCCACAGCTGGTCTCTGAGGCAAATGCACTGGTATAGATAACTCCATGCCAGTTTTAATCTAGCTAGGTCTTCAGACAGTAAGCATGATAACCCCAGCAACACAGACATTAGTGCAGCAGGCAAAAATGCTGCCCAAGGAGTACTGAACATACTCATGAGGCTATTCTGTGTGCTCTTGCACGCTGACACATCTGGCTTTCCGAAGACATGCTCTTGGGGGTTTTTGCCATATGTGGCTCCTGTAATACGGATATATAAAAGCTGAGACACTCTCTTGAGCCATGATACCAACTGGGTTATCCTACCCCTAGTGTCTGACTTGAAATGTGACAAGTATCCTAGATAAATGCATCATATAAGCTTATAGTTTAAAACAACAACATAAAACACCCCATACCCTACCCAAGGACTCAGAGGAAGGCAATCTAGCTGCAGGTTATTTCTCAGCTAAGCTATGATCTAGACTGACCAATCTTGTCAAGCCTTTTATTCTAGGTTGAGTAAAACTGCCATCATCAACTAATAAATCAACAAGCGTGCACCTCTGCAAATAGTATGGCTGTGCTAATGAATGAGGATAAACAAGTTGCCATGGTCAGAGTACTGCTGTATACCTGTCCTTTTCATTGCATACTGTAGAGGACGGTGTAGGGACACCCAAGCCAGAGAAAGCCATTCTAGATCCATGACCAGCAATGGAATAGCCAGGTAGTCATAAAGCTACGGCCATGCTAATGAGCTCTGATGAGTGTCAGAAACTTAGGCTCAGGTTCATACTTGCATGACATACTGCTTTCAAATCTGAATTGACTTTTGCTCATGTGGAGGCAGTAGCTGAAGTTGATGCTTGGTTTGAAAGCTCTGCAGTGTACTCTGCTGCTTGGATTCATGCTTTCTGAGCACACTTCATCAGCTTTAAGTTTTTACTCCTTTTGTCTCTCTGAGAAGCAAATATCATGATTCTTCCTACCCTGAACTGGAATCAAGGCTTAGATTCCAGTTTCAGTTAAACATGGATACATGGGACTGCAGTTCTCTGGAAAAACAAAACAAAACAAAACAAGCAGTTAACAGCTTTCATTGACAAGTACCTTTAACAGTATTCATGGAGATTTAAAACTCATATAAACCACTGAAATCTTTCCTGGTTAAGGAAACTGCAGATTCAGTACACAAGTATGCTCTGGATTCCCTGTCTTAGTTTCCCTCTGTCTAATTTCCATCAGCTTGAGAGGTTACCTCTGAGTTACCTGACCTGCATTTCCAAGAAACTAAATTCCTTTCTTTTTCCTGTAATATTTTATGGGAAACAGAAGATTTTTTTTTTTTTCCTTCCTTTACCCATGTATCATGGGACCTAGAAAAAATACATCAAAGACTAAACTAAGTCTTGTGGTAGCTAGCTCACTGCTTGGATATTCCATACCCTTTTCTGGTCATAATTCAACAAGCCTATACAGAAATACTTCAACATACACTTGTATTCGCACAACCACACCGAGTATGCAACTTTAACAAATTGCAACAAGCCCATGTCCTAGGATATTAAAGTACTTTTATTGCCTTTGAGTCTTATGATTCAGTCTAGAATTTAATCTGGTGCAACAGGAGAGCAAGCAGTAAAGTTTATTAAGGCAGAAGGAGTAACATGCTGTTTTGGGGAAAGTCACTGCTTCCCAGAGCAGAACAAGGGCAGAGCCTGCCTGTCTCATGAGCAGCCCTGGCTGCATATGCTCATGGTGACTGTGCTAACACTGTGGCATATGAGGGTCCTGGGAAGAGACAACTGCCCATTGTGGACATACTGCCCACTCCCTTCCATGGATGAAGGACAAAAGATACATGAATGTAATGGCTAGTTTCAGCCTCCTTTAAAGACAGTTTCACCTACCATCCTCATTCAGATAAATATAAGATTGGCTGTGTCTCCCTTACAATTGAGTTTTCTAAACATTAATATAAATGGAAGTCAGCCTTTTCATTACATCAGTCATATCAACTTCATTGCTTTCTATCCCATTATTCCTTAGAGCAGTGATTCTTCACCTTTACCAGACCATGGAAACAAAACAGCGTCCCTTCTTTGTTTCAGCATATAGCACAGTCAAATTTTTACAGTGCTAATAAGTTGGCAAATCTAGAAAAATTGACTAGTAATATCTAGGCTTTCAAGAAAATCAATATTGCATAACTTCTCTAGCTGCTACATTTGCAAGTATCGGCTTTTTAGGTAGTCTTACCTCTAATGGAGGTTATGGTAAAATTTCAATGTTATCAGGATTCAGTACCAGTTTCCTCACTGTGTTTTCCAAATCTGTATTTTATTCATTCAAATTTGCCTTTCATGACATCCTCCCCTGTTGTCATAATTCTGTCACATATTCAATTGTCCATGTGACATCAAAAAATGGCTTCACAATTTCTAGTGTGAAAAACATGCTGAAGGAAACAAGAACATCTTCCACACACACAGAACCAAAAAAATATTTGCAGAAGTGACCAGTGTTGTTTTCAAAAAACAGACAAGGCAAAACCCCTATTTTATGTCCTATTGGGAGACTGGCAAACCTCTTCCTCAGGGCCTGTTCTAGTCTTCTTATTCACTCCAGCTTACTTGAAGGCATTACCAGCACACACACACCTTGCAATGGGTAAGATTTCAGTACATTCAGTACTAGATTAGATTGGATTATGGGATTTTGTCCAAAATCCCATAAATATGACTCACAGAGCACAAGCATACTGCTGTAACTGCTCTGAACACATCTGGGGTAACGACTGTACTCAAAACTCATCAGCAGCCAGCAACAGAGAGGCGGCTGTAAAAAGCAGAGATCATATGACTAAGCTTTAGCCTCCTGCCATGGCAACTTGAGTTTTTCATTTAAACCAGATCACACATGCTACACGAGCCTCGGTCAAAGAAATAGAAACTCAGACCAATGTTATTGCTGCTTATGTCCTTTGTGGTGTCTCTGAGATCTGCCTTCACCAGGTCTTGTTTTCTGCACAAATGGTATTCAGAACAAAACAGCACAGACCATTTAGGCAAAGCTTTGGTGGTGCCAACTAGCAATGACCCACATGCCAAAGGACAGCATGCTCCCTTGGGAGAAAAAGGAGATGCTCTACAGGAATACCAGTGCATGTCAGAAAATCAAGCATGATGCCTTTCTGGTCCAGGAGAGAAGCAAAGTATCCACCTTCATGCAACACAGTAGATGTCAAAGTCAGTTGGTGAAAGGGAGGGGAAAACTGTATGTTGATCTCCTTCTTAACAGAGCTGACTGTTTTATAAATAGGTAGGAAAAGCTTGTGGAAGAAAATCTGTTCTGTTTGTCCGCTTTCCTCTCCTCTATCAGGACTTTCTCTGGCAGTTGCATATGACAGGTCAGTTGGGATGGGAACAGAGGGAGAATAATAGACTGCAAAGTTTCTTCTGAAATCAGAATAGGGAGTGGAGAGGAAATGGGTAGTCAGGATCCACTCTGTTGAGTAGAAGATAAATGGGGATTATGGTAGCCATTCTGTAGAAGCCAAAAAGTGAGTGGAGAGTAGGACTGCAGCAATATGGAGGTAGGACAGGAATCATCACAGGAAAAAGAAAGGTGACCAAATCTAAAATATTTGAGATTATTTAAAGACAGTATGTATATTTTGCCTTTCTTTGTTGTACAGTTGCAGCATACACATTAAGGCTGCATTTCTGGAAGAATAGGGCTTAGTCGATCAATTTTGCTTTGCGTGTTTGTCTATATTGAGATTTTTTTAACCTATTGGATAATTCATGCTTTAGCTGAGAGAAGGGAAGAAGTCACAGAGCTAAACATTATGAAGTTGTATGAGAGGTGATTGTCAGGAGAGAAAGAAATCTTCATACTCTCCTGGCAAGCTCCAGACTGACTTCACACACTATTAGACCTCAGAAAAACTGCTTGGGTGTAAATCAACAAGCAAAGCTTGAACCAATGCTTGTAATCAGTCTCATTCAGCATATTCAGTTTTGCTGCTCTTGGTATTATTTGTTTCTTAGTGGGATAGATTTCACAGTAATTTGTGTAATCAGGATTTGGTTTTCCTCCTATTGTCTTCCCATTCTTTCTCTCCACACAATATGTCTCTTTTGTTTGCCAACAAATGATTCTAATTAATCATTCTGTGCTGCTCTTGAATTGTGCAGCCCTGATTAATTTAGGGGACAGGAGTACTGGCTATAAGGTTGAGCTGAAGCTATAGTGAGCTGTGAACACAAGCTCTATTATCTGCAGCAGCACAAAATGCTTGTGCATAGTGGTTTGAAAATGCAAGTATTTCTTTTGTCTGTGATATGCTATGCTTGCTAAACCTTTCAAAACAATATTCCTTTTACATGCAGTGAGAGGCTACCCAAAGGTATGAAAATGATTACTCAGGCATTGTAGCACATTGTAAGTCAGAAACTAGTCTATTCATTACTTTAGCATTGTTAAAAATTTGCATCATTATTGTTATTATTACATAAAAGAAATTTAATAATTGTATCATATGCAGGGACCGAATAGAATTTCATAACTATAATGCTGGGTCTTCTGACTTTTCCAGTCCAACAAAATTTGTTTTCCCTTTACATAAACCTGCCAGGATAGCATATTAGCATATGAACTCACATAAGTCATCTAACTCATCTGCTATTAATATTTGGCCGTCAAAATAAGAGGTGTGAGTACTACTAGTAGGAGTAACAATTATCAGTATATAAGCTTTTACACCTTAATTTAAGTGCACTTATCTAATTTTGCCTATGTACTTAAGTGTGCATACACAGATATATACAACTGTGTAAATACATATGTAGAGAAATAATCACAGATAAAAGACTGTTTTTCAAAACGTATGCAAGCTTGAATGTGGAACTGTACAGCTGTGTAACTTCTCCTGTGGAGATTGGGCATGGGTACATCCACTCTCCTGATGTCCTACTGCTCCCAGCTGTACAGGTGAGGATAAAAGGGAAGATTTTCCCCAGAAAACCTTCATCTGTTAAGGTTCTTATTTTTGTGAAGGAGCTGCTTTAAGATTTTGCTTAAGAATGTCTGTGTTCGTGTAGTTTATTCTTGTGCATAACTGGAACTTCTAAGGATTAGTGCAGTACAAATACTAATGAATAATCAACCATGAAAAACAAGCAAGACAGCCTCAGAGATACAAGAAAACTCGCCAGGTTCTGCAGAAGGAATCTTTCAAACCTATGACAGTATTTAAATTTCCTTTACTCTTCAGAGTGCATGTAGAGTTTAGCCTTAGCTGCTGTCATGAACATTAACTTCGTATGTTTTCAATTAAAACACAAAAATCATCAATTGACATGTTTTCCTCGTAGTGAAATGTTGTTCACTCAGGTGAACAGCTGAGGTGAAGGCAAAGGTGTCAGGCTGACTACAGAACTAAGGGACTTAAGGCATGGCTATGAGTCATAAGAACTTCTGGGATTTTGCTATCTTGTCAGTTTATGGTGCTTCCCTGACAGGAGGTCAGAAGTCTGGGAGTTTGTTTGGAGACCATAGGGCAGAACTGCTGAAAAGTAAAAGGCATCTCAGTCCCTGAAGTCTCACTTTCTTATATCTTTTTTGAAATTATAATTCAGTCTGCAAAGAAGTAACTTTTTTTAAAAAAAAAACAAACCCAAAACCAGAGATATAGCAAGGGACCAGAAATACAAATCCTTTTTTCTTTGTTAAAGCTGTTTGTTAAGTACAAAACCATAGAATGAGAAACATTTTCTGACTATCTAAAACATTGTTTATTTGTTATAAATGATCTTCTGAACACTGTTAGTGCAAGCAGACTTGGCCACATTAGGAAATACCTGCACTGATTTTGTTGGCTTCGAGTTTATTACAGGGCTTTTCTTCTGGATCAAGAGTAGGGTGCTGAAGTATTTGCAGAGTTGCTTTTACACAATACTAATACCATATTATTAGACTAATAAATAACATATAATCATATCAAGTACTTTACAATAGAGAAAGAGTAACAACAAAATGCTACGGTGAACAGGGAATAATAGGATAATACCAACTGGAAGTAAGCTCTGGAGGCCATCGGGTCCAGCCCTTAGCTCAAAGCAAGATCAATTTTGGTCAGATTAGAATTGAAGTATAAATGAAATGCATTTAGAGTTACATAGCATGTCTGTAATGGTGGTACAGGAAAAGATGGTGTTGAGATGATGATGCCATTGCTGTGTGGCACTAAAATCCCTATGTGCATGGGTCTTGAAGCCATCCTGTGTGATTGGCTCATATGCTTCTAGACATATTGGACCCTCTTCAGATGTAAGAGCCACAACTGCTTGGATATTTTTCAATGAGACATTTTTGCTCCTTAAAATGCCATTTTTTAAGCAGTTTCAGGACCAGGATAGAATTTTTAGTGGAAGTCTGGTTGGATTACTTAGTCCACTTCAACAGCACTAAGGAATAAAAGAAATAAAGAACAATTATCACTCATTGTGACACTTAAGTAACTGAAATAAGTCAACACAGAAAATGTTCAAGGAACAAGATCTGTTGAGTCATATTGTTCTGATCTCTTGTAAGTCAAAGGAAATTTTGCCACTGATTTCTCTAGGACTTTGCTTCTCTTTCAATTTTATTTGAATAAATACTCAATTCAACCTTAATAAGACTTTTTAAATAGTGAATTCGGTAAGAATGCATAAGGTACAAAATATAGACTCATCTGTTCTGTATTGATATTATTTGCTTGCCCAAGCAGCAGAGCTATTTTAAAATTACATTCTTCCATCTGTGAGGAGATTATTAGTGATCTCTAAAAATACACAAGGACTGTTCATATTTGCTGGGTCAGTGGTGTTAGTTCACCAAATGGCAGTAAGTCACTCGTTTCACTGAGCGTTCAGCCAGGATTCATTTAAAGATAATATTGTTGGTGTCTTATGTTTAATGTGCATATAAGGTAAAAATTTCCAGGCTATTTGAAAGATTTGAAAGTCTCAATCTTGCTAAAATAGAAATGCAACGTGCCTCCAAAATAATTTGGGTGATATTTTTTTGCAAAACACCTTTAATTATGACTTAGGTGGAATGAACAATATAGCTTATAGTGCCATTCTCTATTATCCAACAGAGCAGTCTGGTAGCCTGTTCAGTCACTTGACCTATGCAAGCCCCCTCTCTGCTCAACCTTCTCTGTAAAGTTGGTGGTACTGTTCTGCATTGTGTCTCCAGGACAGAGAGATAAAGACATCTCAATTCAAAGAACTAGAGCCCTGAATTACTCTCTAGGAATGTGCTCCTCTCCTCTCTTAGATTATTGCAGTAGTTTATTGTGATTACACTCTTAATTCAGTAGCCTCACAATCTGTCCAAAGGAAAGTGAACATTTAAGACCTCGTGGTGAATGGTTCCAAAAGTGATTTCACCCCCTTTCACCCTGAAAAGTGGTGACAATATGTTAAAGATGGTTCTCCTAAAGTGGAATTGCATAATCTCTGCAATTAATGAAAATATGGCTCCTTTTTTGAAAGGTCAAGGAACTGAAATGCTGTTGATAAAGAGTCATTATGCTGCTTGCTATAGCACTGTGAGAATAATAGACTTTGACAGGGAAAGCAGCATGTAGACTTTTGATAAGCAATGTCAAACAGCTTAAGTCTAAAGAGTACAAACTAATAAAGATAAAGTAATATGCTGGTTTCTGGTTGCCAAACACCAAAAATACTTAATCAAAATAAGCAAATCACACACACATACCCCCTGCAAAACCACTGACATTTGTTTAAATATTACCCTAAACTGCACTCAAACAAAACATAGCACTGAAGTATTGCAAAAAGAAAACCTCAGCAAGGTCAGGACCTAGATACCTTTAAATAGTGGATGCTCCTTGTCAGAACATGAGATCAGGCAGTCAGAAGAGAAAGGAGAAGGGTGACAGCAATAGCTACCTGATTAACCAGCTCCAGGTTTGCAATAAACAGCAGAGAATAACTTGTACAAGATTTAAGGGTGGGAATAGAGGTTTAGCAAATAATATCAGTGAGACCAGATGAAGGTCAGATGAGGCATATGGACCAGTAGAAAAGAAAGGGATATATGATCTCAACATAAGAACTGGGTAATTAAGATGTGATCCTTCTACGTCAAGATCTGAGACTTTGTAATATTTTAGGGACAATTCCAATTCATTCCATGAAGAAGGGAAGTTATTTTAGAAACTGGGTGTTTCCATGCTGCATATTTAACTATTCAGAGTGATTTTCCATTCCCTGTAGTTATCTGAGATTTCTGCCCTGCCTCTGACAAACAAATGCTCCAAATCAGATGATCCAGAGCTCACCCCTGTCATTTACAATCAGTCCTCAGAGAGAATCTCTTTAACTCACATGGTTTAGCTGCTGCTGAAGCACTGTCAAGCTTACCAGTGCTTTAGGCAGTAGCTCCTCTACTTTCAAGGCAGAAGGGGACATTTGACTATACCTGCAATTGATGTCTGCCTTTAACATTGTCTCAAATAACAATAACTGAATGGATTCCAGGCTGTGGTAGTAAATGCTACATTAATTAAAGGTAGTAAGATAAATAGCAAATAATCAAACCGTATACCAGTTTGACAGAAGTGTGACCTAAATTTCACATTCAGTGCAGCTGATTTGTATCACTGTTGATGAAAGCAGTTGCCCCTTTTCCCCTGGGTCTCAGCCATGCATTTTGTCATCTACTTTCCTAATATCAGCACATATATTTGGTCAGTTTGGCCAAGAAGGTGGAAATGTGGCTAAAAACAAATCCATTTTTATAAGTGTGGTTTTTAATCAGATGGCTTTCTGGGAAGCTTTGAAAACATATAGTTAGGAATGTAAGGAAAGGCAGAACCATCCCTTTTTTATCAAGAACCCATCTATAGAAGGGGTTAAACTGGTCATGAAACTGCATCCCAAAATTGAAAAATCTATTACAAAGATTAGATAGTGAGCTATGAAGAACTGTATATTTAAAGAAGTCAGATTCTTAATCTCTAATGAACTTCCATGAACTTTGATGAGAATTAAATGAAACTATGCATCTTGCATCTCTTACTCAAATTTATTATACCATTTATTTTTCCTACAAGGCCTATTCAGATAGATAGATTTTATTATGGAAAATTTGCTTTACTATAACAGTAAGACAGATTAAAAAATGCAATGATTAAATTATTTACAGCTCATGCAAATGAATCTAAACCAGAAACCATGACATTCCTAAACTGTGGGGCATAGGGTGCACATTTAGTTTTAGTGCAACAATATTGTTTCTCCTTGTGGATTGTCAAGCAGATACTAAACAAGCATCATGTAGTCAAAGGTATCCTTAAATTTGTCAGACTGTCCTTTGCAATAGCTGCGATATAACAGAACAGGTAAATAGACACAAGCCAACATTCTGTGTTTAAGCCTCTGCTTTGGACTGGCACCTTCCCGAACAATAGCACAAAAATACCACACAATTTGATGGTATTACATTTATGCCTTCATTCCTGAGTGCTGCAATGCCATTCAAATATAAAGACGTATATTAGTGTATTTTTTTCATTTTATGTATTGGAGAGCCATTGAAAAGTAAAGCTGAAGCATAGAAGTACAATTGCAAAACCTCTGTTTTGGTTTAATTGTAGATTCAGGCCACATATGCAATGTAATTTGAAACAATTGAAACTGAACAAATACTCTCAGTAGTTCATGTATGTGTGAATAAGATGTGAGTGCTAGAGAACTGTTATGAGTTGTATTCCTTCAGGTATGATCTTAGAAACAGACTTACTCAGTATATTCAATGAAGCATAAACTTGTCTCTTGGTATAAGAATTAGGAATGAAACCTATACGTAACTGTAAGGTGAAAGCTATTGACACTGGATCAGTTCATCATACTAGGAAAGATTTTTTGACCAGAAAAATACAATACATATATCTAAAGTCCTTGATTTATAGATTCATCAAATAATTTGTTCTATAGTGGTTGGGTGGCGCAAAAGAAATCAGATACATTAGTATCTCTGTTGCTCTTAAGACAGCTATGAATTATTTAGGTAGTAAGGCTGTGGTAAAGAACAATATCACCAATGGATATATCAAATTAGGTGTTTGGTTTTTTTTTCACTACAAGTGAGATTTTAAGACCACTGCATAAAACTTAAAAGGGCTTGGTGTAGAGCCATATGGGTAGGTCAGATATCAGAGATTAAAAAAGTCTCTTTGACTGATTGGGGAAATAGTAAACACATTTTAACAGAATAATCAGCAGAATTTGGCTTATTTAGTCTGGTGAGAGGGAATAGAATTAGTTCCTATGAGTATGTTTTAGCATGAGGAGAAAATATTTGACAGTAGCGATCGGGTAGAAATATTTCTGTTAGAAGACATTTCTGGAAGAAAATTGTAACAACAAACTCATCATGGATATGTTTACATCAAAAATTAATTGACATTGCAACCTGATGATTAAGATTATGGAGAAGAATAACACAAAAGAGATGATCCTGGAGTGAAACTTAAGTCTGTAAGAGGAAGTTATGGATTTTTGATCTATTGATAATCCCCCAAATGGTGGCAGATGGATAAGAAAGGATGCATAAATGCTATCTATTGTGATATATTTATACACAATAAATCCAGATAACTGTTGTTTGCCTCCCAGGGCCAGGAATATCTTTTCTGGACTGCCATATTTTTTCTATTCCCCCTTTGAGAAAGATGAATGGTATAGCTGAAAAGAAGACATTAAGTGAAGAGTCTTATTGCTTCTAGTGCTAGCGAGAAATGTGTCATGACCACAGTCAGTGAGATTAGTTCACACTAACCCAGTCACTCAGAGAATTTTCCCACAGTCAGACTGTCTTGCATTGATTTCAATGTCTTTCTAGGTTCACCCTACAAATAGCCTGCTGTTGCAGGAGTCTAAAATGTTGAACATAACAACATAAAACAAAAGTGTCTCAGTAATCTGTGTTTTGTAGCACCAACGGGTGCTTACTGAACAAGGCATGAAATGTTTCCCTAGTTATGTTTAGGTGTTTTCCAAGGAAGGCTTTTTATCTGTAATATCTCTAGTTACATCTTCCATGCCTTTAAATCAGGAATGCCCTAGATTTCTCAGGCTATTTTTCAGTTTTGGAATACACTTTTTTTGTGTCATTTAATCTTTCATATAAAGATCTGGTGGCTTTCAAGGTAAAAGGAGTGAGGACTTGGAGATGTATGAAAGGCCCACTAGTGTTGGCGCGGGAGTCACAGACAACACTGAGACGATCAATGTGATCAAGCGAATGCCAATTTATTAGACAAAGTGTCAACCTTATATAGAGAATCTTAGCACAGCTACATGGATTTGGAAATTGTTGATTGGGCACCTTAACCCTTAACAATGCTAGGATTGGATAACACTGTCCTGGGATCTTGAGCCCCAGAACTTCTCAGCTCCTCCTCTCCTCTGCCTACCTCTGAGTTCTTACAGCTGGTGTTTCTTTTACTCCCTAATCCATGGCCTTCAGTTTATCTCAACTCCGCTTCTGTTCTCAGGCAGGCTGCCTTACACCAAGGTCTCTGGATTGCTCACAAAATGTCTGCTGTTACACAGCCTATCCACACACTAAACTAAAGATTTCAAGCACAAGGGTTAGCACTGATGATCTGTGAGTCATACTAAACTTTTGTTCCTGCATCATCTAATTCAGTCAGTCTTCAGGCCACCCACATCTCTTTGCTTAATATGGGTTAGTAGAAGAAGTCAATAATTAACTTGAAGATCAGTTAAAGAAAAATAGTGACACAGATTGCCCCATACACATGTGGCTCAGGGGTAAAACTTGCGCTGTTATTTTCTTCTCTGGACAAAGACATACTGTGTACAAGAGGTCTAATTATAAAACAACAAAGTCAGTACCTGATGCTGTACCTGATGAGAAGTGATGAAGTGTGTGACAACAGCATATCTTGTACATTATCATAATAATTTCTATACACACTGGCTAGAGAAGCATTCTGAGTTATAAGGCTGACATCTCTGAGTAAATAAAAGAGCTGTAAGAGTGTTTAAGGGTGATTTTGGAAACCAGTTCTTTTGCATAGGCTTCCTGATGCTCTCTTCAACGGCATGGTAGCGGATCTACACCAGTATGAGCAAACTAGCAGCTGTCATAGCTAGTAATTTTCTTTCTTTCTTTCTTGCTGAACAGAAATAAATGTGATTGAAAACGTACGTCTTTGCTTAAGATGTTGTACTTCAGTTTTCATGGTAAAAATCTAGAATGTAAAAAGTAAGAAATGATTGATAATCTTGAAATCACAGTTCTTCATTTCACTTGACTAGTACCTTTTTCCCCCATGAACCTCAAAGTGCTGAGGAAAGACAGGAATGTAATGATATCCAACAATTCACTATAAAAATATTTCAGTCTTTGTTACTGTATATGGAAGGTCTGTGGCTAAAACAAGCCTAATGGAAGTGAAGCCTTGGTGAGGTGACTTGTTACTCCAAAACCAGGCCAGGTATGGAGGAGGTAGCAAGTAGTCATAATGGCATATTGTACAGCTCTGACCTTTGTTTATAGCTATTTTTTCTCTTCTTGTTTAGTCTGATGTTTTGAAAGATGGCTCTTCATTGTGAATGAACCAGTGTTTGAGCAGTGTTGTCCCAAGTTATTTTCTATATTATGGCACTGTAACATGATACATAAAGTCTTACCAGACAGATTCTGATGTCATTTGTACCCATGGAGGTCCATAGTGCCCATAAGTTCTTAGTTCATTTGAAGTCAGCTCCAGGAGGAGCAGCATACAGCTTTTACACCATTGACATAAGTGAAATTAGTTTGTGTTTACACTCATGTCAATAAGATCAGAATTTGTTCTAGGTATTTGAGAAGTGAAAATCCTCAGACATCCTAAATATTTCTATACTGCCCCAGGTACCTCAGAATCTTTCATCTCAATGAAACACAGGATGAATAAAGAAATGAGAGGTTGTCACATATTATAAGTTTCTAAATAACCAGTTTAGGCCACAGCAGGGCTTGTCTGCTCAGTGGTATTTTCTTTATTAAATTCAAGTGAGCAAGTTACCATAAGTCCTGTTAACTGATTTAGGGACAATATAGGGAACAGATAACAAATCACAGAGCCCTATTTCTCTCTCTGATCTTTCCCTTTAGAAGGCTACTTGTGCTGCTGGACAATACTGTAAGAAATTACCAGAGAGTTTTAACTGGATTGTATGAGTTGAAGAGATTTCATCAAATATATTCACCCAGAAAGATTGTCAGATGGAATATGTACATGAATAAGGCAGAAGACTGCAGGTAGAAAGAGCATTCAGACAATTCACAGAGAGCAAATTTTGTCTATGCCAGTGCTACAAGGTTACTGTATAATACAGGTCATGCTTTAGACCACCTCATCTACTTTGATTCAAATGCCAGAATCTTGCCTAAACTTATCTGGGCTTGCTCTATAGCCAACAGAGAAAAGTAGTATCTCTAGTAATGAATTCTTGTACCTAGAAAAGACATTCAAAACATAATGGATCAAGTGAATACTGACAAAAGCCTTTTTGTTGCTATATTTTGATGCTTGATGATTCATGCCCCCCAAAAAAAAGTCAGATTTGGGAACACTGTGTTTTAAACCTTATAGTGGTACTCAGTACTTTTATGGGACCAGTACTGTTTAACATCTTCCTCAACAACATAGGCAGTGGGATTGAGTGTGCTGTCAGAAGGAGTTCCTGTTCATTGCAGGAGGGTTGGACTAGATGACCTTTGGGGGTCCCTTCCAACCCAAACTGTTCTATATTTCTATGGTTTTATGGTTTTATGTGTGAGAGCTGTCTTTGTCCACTGTGTACTCTCATAAGGTTGCTTAGTTTTCTTAGACTGAACTGCTTACTTTAACATAGATGAATTAAAGGAAGTGTATCTCAACCTTAATCACAAATTTTTACATCTTTGTGCATGTTTTTCACTTAACTTGTTCAGCTGGAGACTAGAGATATTTTTTATTCTTTTGTGGAAAAAAGGAGCATTTACATCTCACAGTAGCTGGTGCTGTAACTGAAGGAAGAAGGAGGAGAGGGAAGGAAAAGGGGGGGGTGAGAGAGAGGTGTGAGAAGGAAGGTGAAAAGGAGGGAGAAACATCTTCTTTATTTGAATAGAGTAACTGAAGTTTCACTCCAGAAAAAACAGGAGGGTTGTGATTTTGACCTCAGTAGATGTGAGGCTTCAGCAGTTATGCCTGAGCATTTAGTTATTATAAATACTTTGTCTAAATGCCTTAATCATAAGGCTTTTCAGAGACCTTATTTTGGGTTTGAAATGCTCTTCTTTAGAAAATGAGTGAGCAGATTGTTTCCAACAAGTTAACATTTATCAAAAAAAAAAACCAAAAAACAAAACCAAAACAAACAAAACAAAACAAAACAAAACAAAACCCAGAAATGTTCTGGATCAGGTTTTTACATCTTCGTTTGCTCAAGTTTAGCCCATATTTGCTTTGTGTCCTCCTCATGTACAAGGTGATACCATCCCATCTAGAGGAGGTATTTCTATGTTGCAGTCCATTGCAACCACAGTATATGCCTTCATGAATAAGTGTCCTATATCTGCATGGAATAGAGTAATTTAATATTGTTAGTGAAAGATGATAGACTGAGACACAGAAAGTCTAAATGTTGCCTTCAGAGGAATTATGGATGCTATGTAGAAAGAAACTAATGTCTTCTAAACACTTCAGTCAGTGCATAATCTCCCTCTTCTCATTGCATCTCATCTTTTTATAAACTGGTTACAGCCTTGTTGGGCTGGTTTAGGAGCCCTTCTTCAGTTTTGACATAAGTTTACAGGCACAAGCGTCAGAACGTGATACATGTTGGATATTTCTTAATAGGGGCTGACAAATGAGGAGCTTGGAGAACACGTACTTTTACAGGCATATTTGAGAGACACAAAGGTTCCAGTTTCAGACTGAAAATCTACCTGTACTCTTAAACATTGATTTGGGGAAAATATGGTACAAGCCATCATACTGCCTATGCAAAATTACCCATCGTTGAGCTACTTAAGGTGCATTTCAGCCATATGTTTCTATGAATCTGCAAGCAAGTTTGTGCAGCTGTGTTGGATTTGTCCTAGAGTTCCTCTGCCCATGGTCTGAGGTGACTGAAATTTAGCTCACTCTTGTCTATGAACCATTTAGCTGCATTATCATTCCCGTTTCATACGACAGCCTTAATCTCTACCTGTGGCAGCAAGAATGAAATGTCTGTGCCTGCAAAGGAAACCAAGGATACAGATCTTATACAGAGAAGTATATCTCTGAATTTCCTCCACTGGTTTGTTTACATTTTCAGTGAATTTTATCTGCCTTTCACTTTATGTTTGTTTTTTTCTTTTGCCTCCTAGTAGTCTAAATTAAAAACAGTCTGTTCCAAAGATCTGGTGGTGTTCAGCTTAGGCTTTTTATTAATGTATGTTGCCTGTGGCATCACCCATTGCAGGCACAGATGAAGGCTAATACATCATTATCAGCATATTGAATGAAGAGGCTGCCTTGTGGAATTGTCCCAGTGATACGCCTGCTTATCTGCATCGTAATAAGGCCTGGTGACAAAAACCCCTCCAGGTCACTTTGTCTGAGTCTTTGCTGAATGTTAATATGGCTGTAATGAATTGCAACTCATACACAGTACAAATGCACTTGGATGCAAACCATTCAATCACTTCAGCAACCTGTAGAAGCCAAACCCCATCTGTGTCCTTTCAGAGGCTTTGGTGGCTTCAATGAATTTTGAATCAGACGTATCTACAATAGTATAACTGCTGGAATTTTAAGACAATGATCATTGAAAAAAATAATGGAATTAACATCAATAAAATTCTGTATGCTGGAAATAACAACACTGAAAAATTAAGCATTGTGATTAACCTTAGTTTTAGGTATACAGGTTGTTCACAGGCACACATGAGACTGATGTTCAGACTCCATTTTTTCCCAAAGGAATATCACTCTTCTCATCTTCTTTTGACAGGTAAAATAAGCCTAACAAATTGCACTTTAGAAGCGAATATTTATGTCCACTGACTGTAGAGAAGTCCAGAAAAGCATGCTTGATTTAGACATATACAATGAAATATATGGAGCAAAGCAGAAGGAGTATCATTTTCCAACAATTTTTGAAAGCCACAATAAGAATGGCACCTAAATTTTTGTATTTCTGCTATATATTACCCAGATCATTTACTTTATACATTAGATGGGTCTCATTTCACCTGACACTGGACAAGCCTGGTGTAGGCATCTAAGTATAAGTAGATCAACCTAGACTCCTGTTATCATCTGTGGAAACAATTAGACACTTGCAGTACAGATATTTGTATGCATCAGATGAATCACACCCAAGGATACTTTATACCCTTCTTCTGTCTGTTGAGGTTAGACATCCTGGATAACAGAAAGCTAGTGAACATATAACTGCAGTTTTCCACAAGGTTCGCAGAGAAGATAGAGCCATGCATTGAGGTGCATGATGAAATGCACAAGAGGCAGCTGTCAAAAGTGACAAGAAGTGGAATTCTCTGGTTATAAGGAAGAAAAAAATCTTCACTTGGGACATTTATTGTAATCTGAAAGGTTCACGTAAAATATTTTGTCATTGGTGGTCAGATGCTGGAACAGGATGCCCAGAGAGGCTGAGAAAGATGCCAAAGGCCTTCTTTGACTAGGAAGTGGACTACCAACCTGACTTCTACGATTCTGAGGTATAAATCACTTTGGAAAAGATTTACGAAAGAGATGCTTTGGTACCTGAAAAAATCTTCCCACGGTCTGCTCCACTGTTACCTTCCTGCTCTTGAAGAGAGCTTCAACCTGTCACTAAGCTGACGTGGTTTAGCTGATTAACTGGAGCAAAAAAGTTAAAGTACCTCTTTTTGCAGTCAATGAATGCAGTAACTACTTCCCAGTAAGGACTCTCTTTTTCCAGGGCACATATCTAAAACAGGTTAGATGGATGTACCTTGGATGCACTCTCTCAATTGTCCTAAGGTAAATAAAGCTGATCACAGACTCTGAATTCTCCCTAGAAAAATCCAGAGGCTTCAGGAGAAGCAGTCACATTGTGCCTCAGTGAGTTACTGCAGTATCAATGATGCTCTGTACTGCTGTTGCTTTAATTGGCCTATGGCTGATAATATGAAAATGAGATGCTCTAAAGTGCATTTATTTCCAGTCCATCCAGTAACTTGTTAGATTTATTTTCTGTCTGCACTCTGCAGCTCAAAATAGAGCTGTTTGCTGCTGCCCTGGGCAGCCTGTCTGAGTATGGAGGGTTACACAAAATGTGAACTGGGGCAGAAGGCTGCCCTTTTCTTTAAGGGCCACAGGAACCTCTAGCCACTGAGGTTCAAAGCAGCATGAACTACTTTTACATCACTGACAGCTGCTACTAAGGCAAAGGGAGGGTTATGTGCAACACGAGGATTTATTTTTATGACTCTTGGGATCTGTTATTCATCAGTGACCTAGCAAACAGCAACCTCTCCTTTATCTTCTGTTGCTGGATGTTGCAGAGGCAGCAAAACTGGAGGTTGGATTTACCTGACTTGGCAGCACTAGGTTAATTGTTGGACTCTATAATCTTTAAACTGTTTTCCAACCTAAACGATTCTATGATTCTATGATGCAGAAAGCTGGTTTGTTTATCGTAGGTGTTAGAAATGGGGCCTGCAGTTTGTGCTCCTCATCTAAGCATGTTAATGTGCAAAGGAGTTAACTAACAAATTTTCAGACTGCATTTTCAATCTCCACCTACTAAATATGTATGAAATTTTAAATTCAGATGATATTTCTTGAGGGTTACATCTAAAAGATGAGCTGGCAGAGAAGAAGACTGTCCTGGCTGAGCAGAGAGCTTTGTTTGAGTATATGACCATTGAAGAAGATGCAGGCAACTCAGTAGGAATACAAGGAAGACATGAGGTTATGCAGGGAGAAAATGAGAAGGACCAAAGCCCAACTAGGACTTAATCTGCTATAAAAGACAATAAAAAAATGTTTCTATGAATACTTCAGCAACAAAAGGAGGGTTAAGGAGAATCTGTGTGCTTTTTTTATGCTTTCTGTTATCCCTAAAGCACAAAGAACAAAATGGGACCTGTTCTTAAAGAAAATATTTTTCAATGTGACTATGTAGGATAATCTGACATATAGACACTGATAAAAATATGACATTTCTTTTAAATTTAAAAAAACCCCAAACATTTAATTCATGTAGAGTTGATGACATTTTGATGGAGAGTGAAGGCCTGTTAACCACCCTGGCAACAATTCTCTGTCCAACTCCGACCCACCAGGAGGGAGAAGTTATTGCTTTTGTTCCCCTGAGTGATACGTCTGAAACTCCAGAGCCTGGGGGAGCCTCTTTTGCCCTGCTCAGCACTACACTAAATCCTCATAGGAAACAGTGAGCAACCTATTGTTTTTCAGAGATTCCTCCCTCCTACATAAACCCCTCAATAATTAACCAGCAACATCTTCAAAGCAGCTATGTGTGAGATAAATAAGAAAGAGCAGGAATGATAAAGTGGTAATACCCATGTGTTTTGATGCAGAAATGACATAGTCTCAGAACAGTTCATTATCCTTTATAATGTTGCTAGCATTCATGCCAGTCTTCAAGCTTCACAGAAGATACCTTGTTACACATGCACCATGTTGACTGCATCTCACTGTTCTTACCACTATATTCTCCTCTTCCCATTGCCAAAATTCTGGTGAGGGTATAGAGAGATGAGAAGACCCTCTTTCCATTTTCCTGGCACCCAGTGGGAGACAAACAGAATTCTCTTTTTGCCTAGCTTATCTTTCCGCTTCCTCACTGAGACTGGTAATGCGCCTAAAGAAACTGGTGCTCAGAACACATTCTCCTCCAAAACAAGTACAATTTTCTAAAGTTTTACGGAAAAGAAGGTAACATCTAGGTATTTGTGTGCACTGCACTAAAAAAAGGGCTTCTGCAGCTCTATTTTACATCAGGTAACATAGTCAGAATGTTTGTAGAGGACAGACTATGCACAGCAGTGGTGCAGGTGAAAAAACTACACCAGCTTGGTAAGCTAATGCTGCTTATAATGAACGCATTTCTGCTGATTTTTACTCATATGTCTGGGAACAAACCATATAGACATATCTGGGCCCATATAAACTATATTTATGAACTATATATATACTCAACACATTGCTTCGACAGCTTCTAGATCAGATAATGCAAAGGGCATGGAACTCGCTGAGTTTTTAAGGGAATATTATCTTATTTTTGTATGTAACAATGTTTGCAGGTTTTATTTCCCAAATTTAGTACATTTTCCTGAATTCTTGTATCACTGAAAAACACTGAATATTTTTACTCGCAGATCACTGAAATGTCTTTCTATATTCTACCAAGTTTACAAATTAAGCTGTATTTCTTTTCTTCAGCTCTCAGCTGGAGGTTTGGAAGTGTACCCATTTAGGGGAAAGAGCAGTCAGATCAATAACCTGTGGTATCTTCTTGGCAGAAAAAAACAGATGCATTGACAAAATTATTGATTCTATTAACCCATGTTCTATTGCAAACTCACATGAGGTCAGCTCAGTCACATTTTTCCTTTATCTTATTAAAAGCAAATTTAGAATAGATTGCAATGAGTAAGGACACTTTTCTCAAGGTACCTCAATAACTTAAAAATTAAGATTTGTGTTCCCCTAAATCACAAGACTGCCTTAAAAAGACTGTGCTAGTTAGGATTTAGACAAATGGCATTCTGTGTGTGTGTATCTGTCCCATCTGTTTCAAAACCTTCAGGGTTTGAGAAGTTTTTCATTGAATCCAACAGAACTAGAAAAGATTAATGGTATGCCTAAACCACATCAAAACTACACTTTGTATATGACTCTTCTTTTTCTCCAGGAAAGTCTGTATCCTTGCTCTTTCCTTTGGCTCTTGGAAAATGTTTTCTCTCAGATATGTGTGCTTCTGCCTTGCTCTGCTTATGCTCTCCCACTTTCAGAGATAAGGTAAAATTATGTTCTCATAATGAAATTCATTGTGTTGCATTTTGCCATCACCTCTTGCTAGCTTTCATTACTGCTGTGCCTATTCTTGCCTGGAGCAATATTATTATAACATATTGTAGGAAAACAATCCAAAAGACAACAACATGCATGTGTGCATGAGCATGTGGAGTTTTCTTGGCAGCTTCTCTGCCTCTTGAGTTATCTCTGATCATATCAACTTTATTTTTCCTTCAAGCAAACAAAATACTTGGAAGCAATGTCTCCCTTGATACCATGGGGAGTTGAAAAACTGTAAAAGGCAGACAGTAGAGAAAAAGGAACACATGTCAGATTTGAGGGAACAGTGGTGTACCACAACTTTGGTTATCAGCTGAAACTCACGGGATATGTGTGTGAAAGATACGGACATAGTACTACAGGGAAGCACTGAACAGAGGTTGGTTCTAGGAAAGGTGTTCAGTATATTTGTGAAGAAGGCAAATAGGCAACAATAAAATATCTAGTGCTACCATGGTATATGACTCAAAGTTTCTCTCTGGTGTATGCAAAGATGTAGTTGAGATACAGAGAAGGTGAGGGTGGAGACAAGAGCAGGCTGCTCTAGCCACAGGACAGGACAGCTGAGATCTGAAGGTCATAAAAAACCTGGATATGCTGGCTTTCTGCTCCTGGTTGAAGTGATAGGAACTCCAATGCATATTGATGGAAATGTCATAAGAAACAACCAACCTTCACCTTTGTTTTGGACAAGCTCAGCTATCCAGAAGCTTGGATAGCTACTGGAGCTATGGCTACTTTACCATGTTCATTAATCTGCTTTTTTCAGTAAGTGTTTGCTCTTTTATTAGAGCCAGCCAGGTAAAGTGGAAACAATGATCTAAATCTCACAATAACATCCTTCAGTAGAAAAGAAGAACAAAATGTATCATTATCAACAAAGGTTCTGTAGGTTTCTTCCAGGGAGGCTGTGAGGAGGAACCCAGCTCATGCTGATGGTCTTGGCTTTTCCCTAGGAACCTGTGTGAGGACATCAGACTCCTGTTTCTGGCAGAGGACCACTGGTCATGCTAACCACAGTGGCTAACAAATTCAAGGTTTTATCTGCCACAGGTTACTTTCTCTGTGCTGCACTACTTAGTCCATCAGCAGCTTAAACA
The DNA here is from genome assembly GCA_002631895.1 of Agapornis roseicollis. Lineage (NCBI taxonomy): Eukaryota > Metazoa > Chordata > Aves > Psittaciformes > Psittacidae > Agapornis > Agapornis roseicollis. The sequence continues at coordinate 39,716 of NDXB01019127.1, forward strand.
ACTGAAAAGACGTGTTTATGCTAATTTATCTATGTTGAGACATGGACACACCCCAGTCTGTATCTTCTGTCAATCACCAGTAAGAGGATAGTCAGATAACGAGTTGTGGTAAGGTCCTAATTCCCTGCACATATTTGCTTTGGAGTAGATGAGCTCTTACTGTGCACCACTTACTGAGCAATCATTCCACAACCAGTTGTTATGGTATGTGGTAGCCTGCCTGATAGTATTTTTCTTTCTTTATGAAAAGTCTGTTAAATGATGCTCTTATTCTGCCAGTTTTCTTTTGTAGCATTGTAATGAACAAACTGATCCAGAAGTATTAACGCTAAAACATATCCATGCTAGATTTATTTGAGGGAAATACAGATGAAAGATTATCATATTGCAGTCTCTTATGTTATTCAGTCTCCTCAGTAAAGAATTTTTCATCACACAGAATACCAAGTTAGAAGTGATCTCACGGATCATCTGGCCCAAACTTTGGTCTAACCAAAGCATGACCTAGACTAGATGTCCCAGCCCTGTGTTCAGCCAAATCTTCAAAGTGCTAAATGTTGGGAAATCCTCCACTTCCCTGGGAGATTATTCCTAATGGCTGATAGTTCTCTTTGTGAAAAATTTCCCTCTTGCAATCTCCCCAGGAGTAATTTGTACCCACTACTCCTCCTATTTTTCATGCAATCTCTTGTAAAAAGGGACTTTCCATCTTTGCAGCCATCCTTTAAATAATGGCACATGGTGATAAGATCACCCCCGAGCCTTCTTTTCTCAGAGCCGAACAAACCCATTTCTCTCAACCTTTCATTTTATGGCAGCTTCCCAGTCCTTGGATTATCTTTGTGGCCCTTCTCTGGACCCTCTCCAGTCTGTCCACAGCTTTTCTGCATAGCAGGGACCAAACCTGAACACAATATTCCAGGTGTGGCCTGACAAGTGCTGAGTAGAGCAGGACAATGACATCCATCTCTTCTGGTGATGCCTTTGTTGATGGAACTCAGCATCTTCTTGGCTTTCTTTGCTGCAGCAGCACACTGCTGACATTGAGCTTGTGTCCACCAGGACCCCAAGGTTCCATTCAACAGAGCTGCTCCCCAGTCGGTAAATCTCAGCCTGGATTGTGTTTACACAGGTGAAAGATGAAGTAAGACCTTACACTTGTCATTACTGAACTTCATAAGTTCCTTGTTACCCCACTCTTCCAGCTTATACAGGTCATCCTGCAGGGTGGCTCTCCCTTCTGTAGTGTCTATTTCCCCACTCAGTTTGGCATCAGTTTGTTTTGAGAAACATTAGTAGAATTAAAGGAATTAAAGCTTCCTTGCCATATTGTAAGTATATCTGATTCTGACTGAAAGAGGTGATTTGTTGTATACTATAATCTGCAGTGTGCATGAAGGTGTACCTTAAAATTTGTCAAAGGATAGGAATGAAGCCTCCTGGCGCTGATGTTTCCAGGTAGGAGTGATGAATGTTTGGCTAGTTCATTTTTAACCCCTGTTCCAGAGTGCTAGGAAAATGTATGCCATGAACTAATAATAAAGCAACTGCTTTCCAGGAAACAGCCAGGAGCTGTCAGACAGACCAGGCTGAAGAACTGAAAAACACTATTTTTTTTTATACTTTGTCTGAAGCTCAGATCCAAGAACTTTTCGTACTTGATTCAGATTGATGTTGTCTCCTGACCCCATCTGACCTTCATTTTGGTCTCTCAGAGGCACGTATCTGCAGATTTGACTCCCCAGTACCACTCTCACAGATGTTTCAGCCTCTGTAGTTTAAAAGGTTAGCCTTGGAGATGAAATTCACAGTGAGTACTTTAACCATAATGAGGGAATTGAGCCCAAAGGTTTGAGATATGGAAGAAAACAGAGAGCAGACAAATGGTAGAAATAATAGAGTCATGATTTTGTCATAAATCTTACCTGGTGGAATCTTACCTACTTTTTAGATATCTCATCATTGGGAAGATTCTTCAGAAAATGGGAAATCTGGATTTTGGACAAACAATGACACTGAAGGAAATCACAAGCTAATAGAATTTATCCTTTTATAACTCATATTGAATAGAAATTACAGTGTTTTTACTGCCTCATCTAAAATATTAAGACAAATGTCTTTATTTGTGGATTCTCCTATTCTCAGACAAAAGGCTTGAAACCACCCAGATGTGCCATAGAAGACAGACCCTCATGTCAAAGAATGGACACAGGGGTACCATTCCCCTCAATTTATCCTATAGCAGCTGAGTTAGTGCTCAGATTACTGCACTGAAATTAATGCCTACCAAGGCAAAAAGGAGAAGAAAACGGGGAGCATCCTACCCTGCAGTTCCGTGTGTTTTATGATTTTATGGGGAAAAAAAAAAAAAAAAGGTATAGGATTTTGCCTCTGAATATCCACTAACACCACCACTGGCTCTTTCCCTGGGTGCAGGGAGGTAAATGGGAAGAAGAGAGACTAATCGTGCTGGTCTCCAGGCACCAAGCATCTTGGAAGTGTCACAGTTTTGAGGATTATTGCAAACCCAGCAGCAGAAATGTAGACACCTGAGACACTTCTGCATAGTCATAGAAGTCCCTTTGGGTTTGGCACCAGTGATTTTGAGGTTCTAAATTTTGTACTTTCACAACCAAAGTGACAGGTAGGCATCAAAACCTCCTCCGAGGCATTTGTGTCTGTGCACTGCAGTGTCAGCAGTCCTTTCTTCATCTATTTACAGGAAATGATAGGATCTTTGTGGCAGGGAACATCCACAAGATGTAAGCATCTTAACTCTTGACACAGAGAGTCATCTAAATTCAGTTGTTACAATAAAATTAATATAATTCATTAATTAGGTCCATTTGGATTACTTATGTATAAAAAATTGATTTTCTTCTAACAAGAGAAATCCAATTTTAAAATCCTGTCTACTCTTTTTTTTCCAAGAGACATCCATAAACAGGCCTTTGCTGTTATCAGATGTGTGAAGCAACATTACTGTATATTTTCACACCTAGTTGATTACTTAACCATCTGTTCTCTCCAACAACACAGACACAAGATGGGAGAATGGGAGGGGAAAAGAAATAAAACTAAACATTGTTGTAATTGTTTTCTATCCCATTTCTTAATTTTTTATTTGAACAATAAATCCCAGGGCACTTTCTATTACAGTCATATGTGTGCTGAAACAAGGCCTATATGTAAAACAAATCCTTTACAACTCTTCTCTTTTTTCCTTCTCAGAATAATGGAATTGTATCACAACATTCTTCATATCCTCACTAGATGACTATAAAATGGAGGTGGAGGGAGGAGAATTATGTAGATAGAACATTATGTGCATTAGATAAAAATCAGTTACTTAGTAGCTCATATTTTAAAATATTCACACTTAATTTAACTTCATTGTGTGTGGATTGTGGGCGTTTTAATCTTTCTGGTTGATAAAATCATTCATCTAGATGGGCAGGCTGGAAATTTATTTCAAATCCTGTTACCTTGGCTCTAATGTACCCTGTTTGGCTTAAATTTATTTTTCAGACATAATTTAAAAATAGAGGCCTGGATAGATGTAATTAAAATATGTAGGGTTCAATTACACATTTTAAATCATAGACTTTGCAATTACTAAAAATCCCAAACCAATAACCTTGAAATATTTTTCCCTTGACATTTTCATTTTTAAGCACAAAATCAAACCTCCTTTATTTTGATAGCAATGCCAAGAACAAACATTTTGCCATCCTTTACTAACTTATTTATCCATTATGTTACTGACTTTATTGGCGTGTAGAATTCAGAGGGGTGAAAAAAATCAGATGGCATATAGAATTTTGGGAAAAAAAAAAACAGGATAAGAACTCTAGCAAATGTACAAAGACTTACAACACAGAATCTCACTGAGAACACTCAATACATAAGTGGTACAGCACCCTTTGAAACAGGCACTGCATACATATATGGCCATTGCCAACTTCATGATTAGCCACTAGTGAGAATTCCAAAGCAAAAGCAGAAGTTTGTCACTCTTGGACTCCTGAAGTAATGAATGTGTGTGCAAGTGGGAATTATAGAAGAAAACATGGAAGTTTGTTAGTCAGACAGAGGCATTTTAGGAACCTCTCCTTTACAGGGATAAAATTTGTCCCACATGAAAAAAGTGACAAAAAAGCTGGGGTTAAGGCAACACTAAAATAACCCTTTTGTGCACTATGGTGATCCTTACGTAGCTGATCATGTGCTGACTTCTGAAATTTTGGCACGGTAAATCACTATCAGTCAAAGACAGGGAGCAGCAAGTTGAGGGAATGAACATGGTCTTTTACTTGGTGACTAAGCAAGTCATAATAGAAGAAGACTCTTATGGGATGCTCAAAGTTCAGTGGGTGCTCAGAAAAAGCAAAGGTGTGGAGTTTTTTTATAAACAGCTATTTTCTGTCCATGTAAAAAAATGGGAGTGGCTGGGAGGTTTTTCTTTACCTGAAAGGAACCGAGGAAATGAGGGGAGGAAATCCAGAGAGACTTTAGTTGTGACTGTAGGGATGGGAGTCACAGTGAGCTGGGAAATATAAGAACTTCCTAGGAACAATTAATTATCATGGAGGGTTACTTAGAACCCAGAAAGTCATTGTATTAATTGGAAAAAATCATAAAGTGAAAGATATGGTTTCACAGGCACAGGCTGTTGTACACAAGCCCTGTTAGTTTCTTGTTTTTCCCCTTTAGGCACTTCGAGGTTTCTCTGCTTAAAAAATTAACTATTCCAGTTCTTATACAGGAAACTAGGTTTTTGAGGCTTCCTTGAAGACTCATTGCAGAATGCCTTCAGAAACATCTCAAAGTTTTGGTAAGTATTTGGTTTTTCTAAAGACCAAATATGGCAGGAGCAAAGAAGGCTGATATTAGTGGGACAAATATTTACTGGGGGAGGGTAATCCACTCTTGTGAGACCTCTGCCTGCAGAACTGTGTTTAGCTCTAAAGCCCCCAACACAAGAGGGACATGGACTTGTTGGAGTGAGTACAGAGAAGGCCATGAAGATGAAATCCATCCCTGGCAGTGTTCAAGGCCAGGTTGGACGGAGCCTTGGATGGCATGGTTTAGTGTGAGGTGTTCCTGCTTATGGAAGGGGGGGTTGGAACTAGATGATCTTAAGGTCCTTTCCAACCCTAACTATTCTCTGATTCTATGATTCTAAATGAAAATGCCTGAAGTTGATTTACATTTCTTCAGGTATAATATCTTCTTTAAAACTAATGCTTCCAAAAGTAATGGCTAGGTTAGTTTCCAGAAAAACCTTGCTACAAGTGTGTGGCTTCAAGTTGTAAGTTAGGTTTGCAGTCCATCATATTCCAGATTGATACACTACAGAAAGCTGATGCAGATCCTGCACAAAGACAGATTACTCTTTCAAGGGAATTTCATGCTATTTAAAAATGGAATTAACCAAGATGGAAATGCTAAAAATACATGAAAGATAAAGTTTAAGTCAGCAATGGAAAACCTTGGTTGTTATTCTGTTTATTAAAAGACAGCAAACTGCCACAAAATTAATGCTGCCTTCTAATGAGAAAATATTCAATCAACACAGTGCTCTGATCTGGGGAAAAGAAACTTCTGTTGATCGCTTTTTGCTGGGGATCCTTTAAAAAGTAGATGAAAAAAAATCTCACTCTATATTTAAATGACTCTTCTTTATCAATGCATTGAAGCAAGAGCATGTGGTAGCGTTTGTCATCATTTTCTTTATGACCCCAAGCCCTCAATCTCAAAGAATAGGATATAAAATGGAGGTCACAATGCTTCTTATACATGTAGTCATGCAGGTATGCGCTCTTCAAACAGAAGCAGGCTTTCAAATGAGGTGTTTAATTCTAAACATCAAGTGAACATACTTTTTAAATAACAATTTCCACTGGATTTTTTTTGCAGTCCACAAATGAGGTTTCTGCTGCTTGTCTGGCTGTGTCAGCACTCACTGAATATGGAAGGGATCCATCTGCTGAATCATATGAGATATTAGCATGCTCGGGTTAGGCAGAATTACCTATTTTGCATCTTGGAACCCACACTCCATGAGTAGACTTCTGCAGGAGGGAGACTGGCAATGGAAGAGGGAGAACAAAACATGCTTTGCTGAGAAGAAGATTCCACCAAAGAACTGGATAAAGAGTATCAAAAACTGGTGTTGTTGTAGACTTAATTTTGATAAATCACTTTTCTCTTTTGCATCCAGCTTTTCCCCACCTTTTCAGGTTTAAAATCAATATATCTTTCCAATGAACTTCTCAATAGCCAGAAAAGGTCCAATTTTTTCCCTACAGCTGTGAGTGGTGTATGAAATGATATTTCAAATTGTGCAAAATATCACCACCTGGATAAAATTTACCTGACACTCTCCATCTGCAGTAGAGGGGTTTTTTCCATCAGGCCACAAAGTTAATGCTGCTTTCCTCATTCTCAATGGTTTTTGCACCTCATCAAGGTTGTAAGGCTAATAGCAAGGTTTGCTATTTAATCTTTCAATAACATGCTAGAGACTAAATTAGAAATACCTTTTCTCAGATGACTTCTAAATCACTGCTGCAATTTACTGCATGAAACCAGGGATACAGTGGTCTGCACAAAAAAAAATTATAGGTTCTCCACATGTGTTCTTGCCTTAATAGATTCATCATTCTGAATGCTGCCTTTGGGCTGGAACTGGGTTCTCTGTACAGAACATTTGCTTCTTGCTGCTTTTGTATGTCTTCCTTCCTTCTGGACAAGCTTCCTTCTGACCACAGCAAGTCTTCTGATTTTATATTTCTTCAAACAAGATCCTGGCTTATTTTTGAACTGGTGCTTTTCCACTCTTTGTGAACTACTAGAGGATATGACACCTTCTGGCTCCAACCAGCTTCCTTTGAAAACTAATTATTTGATCGAGTGTGCAGTTGTTAAGTTTAATGATTTCCTGTTGCATCCAGTCATGGAGAAAGATTACTTTTTGCCTTGTCATAAAATGATGAGTCCAATGCTCTGAAAGGAGTCTGGTGATACAGCAGTTTTCATAGCAGTGTCTTCTCATTAGCAGTTAAATTTCTTTGGTTTTACCTTGATAAATTCTTGAAGCTCTTATACCAGGAAGAAATAAAAAGAAGTTATAGGAGCAAATGGCACAGTGCTATATAATTGTAACTGGTGGCAAGGTAAGTTTGCATTCTTTTTCTTCTTTAGAATATCTGTACTCTTTACTAAAACTGGCTTTCATTACATCTAACCACATTCAGGTGACAGTAACTACTGAGGATCAGAGGTGTGGTGGAGACTGTCCATTACATTTTGTCTTGGTGTCCTGGTTTCAGCTGTAATAGCATCCTAATAGCTGGTGTAGTGCTGTGTTTTAACTTCAGTCAAATGCTGATAGCACACCAATGTTTTAGTGTTGCTAAGTAGTATTTACCGTGATCAAGGACTTTTCAATCTCATGCTCTACCAGTGAGGAGGGGTACAAGAAGCCAGAAAGAAGCAGAGACAGGACAACTGAGCCAATCTAGTCAAAATAGCTACATACCACAGCAAGTTATGCACAGTATATAAACTGGGGGGGAGTTACCTGGAAAGCCCAGATTGCTGCTCAGGTCAGGCTGGGTATCAGTCTGGGGGTGGTAAGCAATTTTGTTGTGCACCACTTTTGTTTACTGTTGTTTTTTCTTTCCCCTTTGTTATTTCCCTTATCATTATTATTAATAGCAGTAGTACTAATAGTAGTAGTAATGTATTGTACTTTGGTTATTAGCCAGCTCTTATCTCAACCCACAGGCTTTACATTCTTCAATTGTCCTGCCCATTGCACCCAGGGAGAGGGGAAAGCGGGGTGAGCAAGCAGCTGAATGGTGCTGAGTTAGTGGATGGATTTAAACCATGACACTTGGATATCGTGTTCTCAGAGATTACAGATTCTTTATATAGTAACTTGGCCAAGTGGAACATCCTGGACAGGGTAGATCAGTCCTGTTTCGTCCTGTTTCATCCTGTTTATGGCAAAGGAGGTGCAAGGACTGAAAGCAATGGTAGCTATTTGAGATGCCCTGAGAGCCTGTCTGGCCTTCAGGTACTGCTCTTGAAGACCACAGTCTTCTTAGAGGTCTGTTATGTCTGTTGGCTCTAACTAAATTATCTTGCATTTTTCCATGTGTCTAAAATAGCAGTAGATGTGTGTTTCTTCTTGCATAACTGAAGCCTGTCTTATGTGTCTCCTGTCCTGATCTGAAATGTTCCCTAGGCTCCAATTAGACTGCATTAACTATATCTCCATCAGCTGTAACGGAGCTGAGATACTCAGTTCATACATTGTCAGTTACCTACAGACACTTTAATTATGTGTCTAATCTTGCACCAAATCCAACCCAAAACTGTTGCCTGCTAGGTGTGAAAACAAGAAGTCAGCTATGGTCATGGGAGGGATGTACAAAACCCCTTTCTCTCTTTTCTGTTTGATCTAATTGTTGCACTTCTTTTTCCATTTGGTAAGTTACTTATCCTAGCTTTTATCTAACAGAACCTGGCTTTTTTAAAATTTGAAAACCCTTTCAATTTTCTATAATGAGCTCCTCATAAAAGAATACCTTGGCCATTGACCTGAACATAAGATCCAAAGAACTGTGTATGTGCAATAGAACTATGCCTCTCATGTTCTCAGCTTCCCAAAAGTCTGACTTCCATGAGAACACCAGGGCAGATGCCATCTCAAAGTGAACAGCCTGGGACTGAGGCATTTGCTGCACACAGACCACACCTTGGGAGCAGTGATGTCTTTGGCCCTTCTACCTGACATTGTCTTAGGCTTTTGGATCCTCTCTTAACTCACCAGCCATAGTTACAGATCTTTAGACTGATCCCAGTTTTTAATACAGCCACTAATTCTTAATAGTGTGGCTGAGTAAGAGTATAGATTTTATGAAAACAAGTTTTCACACTACTCAACTGATATTATCTAGATAAAAACATTCTTCCAGCCTTTGGACTCTCATATAGACCTGGATGTTGTATCTCCTTCCCTTCTCTTCTGTAAATTGGCTGAGGTTTGCTGTTTAATACTGATTGTAATTTTTACAGGGGTTTTGTTGTTTTTTTGTTTTGTTTTTGGTTTTTTTTGTGTTGTTTGTTTGGTTTTTTTGGTTTGGTTTTTTTTTTTTAGTCTGTTTTTTTT